>MU914241.1:0-13602 GCA_036418165.1 Cooperia oncophora | reverse complement strand
ACAACCAGATGCATGTTCACCACAAATGGCTTCCTGAAATGGAATCTGGATTTCTCGAAAGGCGCACTCTGCTAAAATACAGGAAATAAAAGGCTGTTTCAGCCTCATGCAATATGAGGCTGAACAACAGCCTCGCATTACCTACAATTTTGTCTTAGGATTCAAAATAAAACTCCTCGTTCGATAACCATGTATGACATGCAACTTGTAACAAGGAACACAATTGAAATAGCGACTAATGGTGATCATTGATAAGCTAAATTGGTGAAAAAAATAGCCCCAAGGTCAGCGTGTCAGGCCCCAGATGTGCATTCAATGAATGGTGACGGGGAAATCATGAAAACATGCACGACACAACAAAGCGAAACATACAAAAAAAATGCGGAGCCAAATGAAAAAAAGGATAACCAGGCGGCAGTAAATCGTTCTATACTTGGCTATTATCGATCGCAAGGCTGCGACCGCTTTCGTTGGAAAAACGTCATTGGAGCGCGGTTGTTGGACCTGCCAACGTCCTGGGGTCTTTTCGGGGGGTTATATCTCTTTGAGGGGCGCGGCTTTTGATGAATGGTTAGCAGCATGCAACGGAATGTTCCTACTGTTGCGTTTTCTACCCAGTTGCAATCTGAATGTTTCCCCGTTCGTGAAATATTTCGGATGGGTTTCGGATCGGCTAGGGGTAAATGGCAAGCGGGTTTTTATGCTTCACACGAGGATTACTTATTTCGAACGCAATTTCATCAGGATTGAAATCGTCTTGAAACCGCCCTATCTTTTCTCTTTCCAAGCTTTACAGTTTTTCTGAAGACCCACTAGTTCAGGAGATATTTTAGATGGGTCACAGACGCGCTACCCTCTGACCCACCCGAAAAATCGACTCCTGTGCCATTGTGAGGATACACCTTCGAAAACTCCAAAACACATATTTCCCTTCAAATGAGTGAAAGAGGAGCTCGGCTATCACTGATCGATTTGGTCCGAGTGTGCGCCGTGCATTACGCTCCTACGCAGAGGTGGTGGAAAGGTGTAAATTCTGATTTCAGGTGCTTTTATCCATGCAAGCAGATGTTTGTTTAGGGTTTGGAAAGGACAATACGCACGAATCTGTTTGAGACGTATTATTTAGTCATCTACGTACTTACGAGTTCATGCTATTAATTGATATTTATTTATTTATTTATTCTTGCTATTCTTGCTATATTGCTAACCAATTTTTTATTTTTTTTTGTAGTCCTCCTTACATCCGGGTCTTCTGCAGCTTTCCGTCCGTTCCATCAAACTTAGCAATGACACTTTTGTACTGTTTGATGCCTAGCGAGCCTACTTTTGCGATACTCCCCACGTCCCCCGCGGCCAAGTACGAACCCACAGTTAAATCTGTAAAGAATACACTCATAATAATTTTCATTTTTTAACATCTTGACTTCCATAGCTCCACTCCCACTATCAACTGAAATGTCGAAGCATTGCCCGGCTCTGAGTGACCCTTGAGATTACGACCCCCCTCCCCAGCGGCCAAGTACGACCCCCTATGGGTTTCGCACAACGATGCTGTACCCTGACTACGGCCCGTATAAAATGATTATGAATAAGGTAGTTGTGTTTTTCAAGGGATGATGATCATTACGGTGTAATTTTTTCCGAAAATAGAGAGGTTCCACTCGGCGTCACTTTTGAACGATATCGCTTTTTCAGTTCGATAAATCTCGCGCATTGGTCCAGTTAGGACCACACGAGTACAACGGGCCTAATGTTTGGAGCCGTGTTTTCCCCAACATTCGCAAAATTCAAGGATAAAGTCGAAAAGGAGGATTTCTTAGCTACATGAATTGAGCACTTCGTGCGATACTAGGCAAGTACGCGATTTTGAGCGTTTTCAAACAGGATTTTCAGCGCTCTGAGTGGCCCCATAAGTTCCATAAAAACCTACATACAGAACGTCTTATGTTGCCGGCTGCCAAATTCAAGACTTCTTTCCAGAGCAAAGTTCACATGTTTTTCATAATAAGAAAATCCCAGTCAAAGTCACACCATTCGGATCCTCGTGAAAAATGCTACATGTCCATATGAAAATCACCTCATGGAGCTTTCTATGACCTTTCGCAGTTTTCCCGGCTTTCTTTCTTCTATCAGCGGTCAATCGACCTCCTATAGTTATCCCACCGAGGTGTCAGGGCATAGTATTGATCAGTCCTACTAATGTCAAACCATTGTGGTCTCTTCTGTTCACTATTTTGCAATAGATCCTGACTGCCGTTGTGGAAATTTTTTTCATATTTCAAACCTCAATTTTCATCAAAATTTCAAAAATTTGATGAAATTCGAATTCTTTGAATTCCCTTCATCATTGATTAATGTTCGTTCACTTAGTAACTCTCCATGATCCGTGAAATTTTCAACGCCATAGAAACGTTAAATGTTTGAACAGTTTTGAATTTCCAGAAATCGCCAGTTTTGCATTTTAGAAGTTAACCTGGGTAGCTACAGTTTACATGCCACACAGCAATATATTAATTTATGCTTTCTCCATCGTTTGTAAAAGGCCTCCACCCGATCGCAGCTGTCGACCTCGGCGGTACCTGCGCTTATTACCTAAGGACCTTTTTTGCGCATCATCAACAGATTACGAGCCGAATGTGCATGAGATTTTACAACCCATTTGAATAAAGCGGATTCCAATACAAGGCTCAAATAAACTAATCTGCAAAATGCTTGCCATAATTCTATTTGGAGAAACCCTACTCACATTCAGAAAAGCAGGATGTCCTTCAAAAGCGGTGAAAATTGAAATTTAAAATATGGAAAATTTTTCGACAACGGCAGTCCTAATGATCTGTTCTGCAAAATAGTGAACAGAAGAGACCACAATGGTTTGACATTAGTAGGACTGATCAATACTATGCCCTGACACCTCGGTGGGATAATTACTTAGGAGGTCGATTGACCGCTGATATTAGGTTGTCGCATAAGTTCTTATACACGACTTTTTCGTAAATATCTCAATAGCGAACCAACCTGAAGATTAGAGGTATGCATCATCACCATCCACTACTCGACGCCAGCGCTCAGGCAGCTTGTCGATTCCTTCCTTCCAGAACGACGGGGCTGGGACTTGAAGAAGTCGTCGAGTGCCTTTCTGACCTGATCCTTTGTTTCGAACTTTTTTCCGTCCAGATAGCGCTGCAGGTGGCTGAACAGCCAGTAGTCAGAAGGAGCGAGGTCAGGGCTGTAGGGAGGGTGGGCGACCATCAGCCATCCGTACTTCTCCAGCTCGGCCTGGGTCGCCTTTGCAGTGTGAGGTCGGGCGTTGTCATGGTGGAAGTAGATTTCCGCATTCCTTCCACGAGTACGGTCGACGTGATCTTTCAATTTCCGCAGCTGGGTCACGTATGTGGAAGCGTCAATCGTCTGTCCCTTCTCCAGCAGCTCCCAGTACTCCATGCCTCTTCTGGACCACCAGGACAGGAGAACCTTTTTGGGGTGAAGGTCGGCCTTTGGGGTGGCTTCTGGCTGTTCTCCTTTGTCGACCCACTGCCGCTTCCTCACAGGGTTATCGTAGAGGACCCACTTCTCATCTCCAGTGATCATCGAGTTGAGAACGCGAAGCTTCTTTTGTGAATCGTTAAGCAAAACCAGGCAGTGGCGCAGGTACATTCTGTCACAGTGGTAATTGTGCGACATTGTGTACTGCAAATGCAAGCTCGGTGAGTGATAGCTAGTGTAATGAAAGAGTATAATGTACACGTCACGCACACGTGATGACGTAATACCAACATCCATGCGAACGAAATAGGAGAGGATCAAACACGTGTATAAGAACTTATGCGACAACCTAATAGAAGAAAAAAAAGCCGGGGAAAACTGCGAAAGGTCATAGAAAGCTCCATGAGGTGATTTTCATATGGACAGGTAGCATTTTTCACGAGGATTCGAATGGTGTGACTTTGACTGGGATTTTCTTATTATGAAAAACACGTGAACTTTGCTCTGAAAGAAGTCTTGAATTTGGCAGCCGACAACAACAACCAGTCTGAAATATGCAACTGCTTTCCACCAAACTGTTGGACAGCACAAGACGTTCTGTACGTAGGTTTTTTTATGGAACTTATGGGGCCACTCAGAACGCTGAAAATCCTGTTTCAAAACGCTCAAAATCGCGTACTTGTCCTAGTATCGCACGAAGTGCTCAATTCATGTAGCTAAGAAATCCTCCTTTTCGACTTTATCCTTGAATTTTGCGAATGTTGGGGAAAACACGGCTCCAAACATTAGGCCCATTGTACTAGTGTGGTCTTAACTGGGCCAAGATTTATCGACAGAAAAACGATATCGTTCAAAAGTGACGTCGAGTGGAAGCTCTCTATTTTCAGAAAAAATGGCACCGTGATGATCAGCATCACTTGAAAAGCACAACTACCCAATTCATAATCATTTCGTACGCGACACAGTGCGTCATTTTATCTCCGAAAGACTTAACTTTCAACGATTGCCCTCTGGTTACAATTATAGCGAGACTCGCTCGCTAACGAGTGTCCTCAGGTACTTCGATGGAAAGCGGAGTTCAATATTCCACTTTTTCAATTTTTTAGGAATTATCTTATGGAACTCGATGAGGTGAGTCTAACAGCGTAAGTTTCTATATAAGAGAAGTTTACAGAAACGGTTATAGCAAAAAACGAAAAAAAATCGCGGACTGGCGTTTTTTTTTGCTTTTTTTCGAACAGTTAGGGCGGGTATCGTAGTTGTTTACCTTTGCCTCCTATTTGGCTTGAAGTTACCCTGTTTCCCTCGAAAGCTAGACTGTCAAGAAGCAATGAACTCGATATGATCTTTTTAAACCTAAATTTTCACCTGAACTTTCACATGAAACCCTATCATTGGTGATACCAAAATGATCACGGAATCATGCTGTTTCCAAATATGTCGGTAATTCTGACTTTGAAACACTTTGATCCAAGATCATGGTCCAAGTGGAGGGTTTACGACATGGCCATATCCGCAGGTAACACCTTAGGTGACTGGAGACTCAATCGTGGTTTTCCCTTAGAATCAGTTAGAAATATTAGGAAAATTCAGAAGATTTCGTACACAGTTAGATTCGCAATGAGCACGGCTATCGACTGGTCTAATTTTCAGATCATTTCAACCACTTCTGCGGAAGTTATGGTAATCCGTAGGCAAACCGTCGATTTTGCAAAAATTAGGGGCGGCATTGTACTTACGAAGCCATTGGCCAGACAGATGCGGTAAACATATGCAGTTCTCCAACGGTGTCGCATATCATGACTGTCATACCGAAAAAATGCGCAATACTGTAATACCGAAAAAGGAGTCAAATATAAATTGCCGGTCTTACTTCTCATATGTAATAAATGGATGCGAAAGTCCATTCTCGACCACTTTTTGGGGTGATCAATCAGAAGCCATTACAGCCAAACCAGTTTGCGATATGCAATTGAAAACCCTCAATCCGAGTGTTTTTATCGTCCAGAGAGGATTCAATGTTGAGTTTAGATCAGTGAAGCGCCATAATTCTCCCCTCCCCCTTCTTTGCCAGAGAAGGTTATGCTACTATTTGCGGATAGTTAAAAAAACGTTACGCACTCTACGATGCCGCGCCTTACCCAATCTAATTTTGAGAAAAGTAAAACAGTCCGTAACAAAAATTATAGGACTTTTTATGCTAGTGGGCTATGTGCCACAACACATTGTATGTTGCGATCTCCTTGGATGGAGTCGTGCTATCACCTGGTTTCTTTCTGTTTCGAATGTGCTGTTAACCCACCTTTCCCCACCTTCCCCGAGGCTTTCTTTCGAAAAAAAACGGAGGAATTTAACTCGTGGTTGGGAAGTCAGGGAGATGGGTGGTAGGATGAGTAGGTCGCACTTCACAAACATCTATACCAACGGCGAAGTGCCCTGCTCTTTCCATCGCCATCAAAGCTCCAAACACATGCAGATCTGGATATCACGAGCTCTGGCCCAGAAGCCATCTGACGCGTCCACATGTTGTTGGTCGTCAGATATGACAGTTAGCTGCAAATACTTAACAAACGGCCGCAAACAATCGAACAAGGAGTCCATCAGTGCGTGCCCAGGGTTAGCGATGGCAACATTAACCAAAGTAACAGTGCCCAATGACGGTCTCGTGTTACGACGACCACGATCCGCCGCCAAGAATCGCTCCCTTCTGCGGGGTGAGGCTGTAGAGGGTCAATGGCTAAGAGGATCGTACCCCAGAGCTGAGACGCGCACTAGGCAGCATTAAGACTTCGCGACGGCGGCGCTTCGGCCGCGCGGTCGAGCGATCGATATATAGTACGACTGCGTCGATCGCTCAAGCGCACGATCACGTTGCTCGCGCTAGCGTACGATAGTGGCGCGACGCATTGGATCACGGTCCAATGCAAAAATAGACTAGAAGAGTGCTGATGCACAGCCTTCTTCGCTTACTTTTTCCTTCGTATTCCTCTTATTAGCTTTCGTCTCTATTCATCTTCCTGCCAGTCTTTTTCCCAATTTGCCTTTCTTAACAGAAACACACTGAATATTCAGACGCACCCGAATTTTTTGGATGGACGGCCGTGCTGAGTGCGAGCACATTCCCTAATTCTGAGATGGGTTTTCAGGTTTGTTGTAGATTTGGTTATCTTGTTGCTGAACTGCCGAACTGCCGAACGAGTCGACTGGACGGATTATGAACCACGCTCTTTTTTTAGTTTTTCTCCTTTCGCCTCCCGTTGGCCTAGCTTGTTTTTCATTTTCCTGCCACGATTTTTCGATCTGGTCCCAATGTTCATCGGTTATTATGCTTCTTCACTTTTCACACATTAAATTTTTTTGGCAGTATTGAACTACTCCTACCGCAGTCAAGTCACGGCCGGCTCCCGACGATTGTTTTTCTCTACGAGGGCAGATTTGACAGAACATTTGCTCACTCTGGTGTTCGACCTGGTGAAACCGCATTCGCTCGAGCCAAAGCTCTGGCTCCTGCGTCACAGGCACCGATACCGACACGCTTTGAATCACCCAAGTCGATGGAATCATATATTATATATACCAGTCGCCTCGCCGGCTGACGCCGGCGCGGCTCCTTCTGATACGGCCCGGCTGCGCCGGGCGGGCGCGGCTTCGCCGCGCGTACCTTCTCTCACATATTTCTAGACTCAACTGATATCCGCCTTTTGTTCTGTACTCCACTTTTCTCCGGTGTCTGAAGTACTCTTGAGCTATTTTACAGATTCTTCGTCTGACTCCGCCCACAGAGCAGACCCCGCCCCACAATTTTTGTGCCCCACACTCTTCACCGGCGACCCTCTGCTGACCTTAATCCACTTTTTTCCGGTGTCTGAAGTGTTCTGGAACCGTTCTGCAGAGTTTTTGTCTGGCTCCGCCCACCTCGAAACAGGCTCCGCCCCCAATTTTTGTGCCCCACAATCCTCACCGGCGACCCTCTGCTGACCTTAATCCACTTTTTTCCGGTGTCTGAAGTGCTCTTGAGCTATTTTACAGATTCTTCGTCTGACTCCGCCCTCAGAGCAGGCCCCGCCCACAATTTTTGTGCCCCACAATCCTCACCGGCGACCCTCTGCTGACCTTAATCCACTTTTTTCCCGTGTCTGGAGTGCTCTGAAACTATTTTACAGATTTTTCGTCTGACTCCGCCCAAACCGGAGCAGGCCCCGCCCACAATGTTTGTGCCCCACAGTCCTCACCGGCGAACCTTTGCCGACCTTGACGCACGTTTTTCCGGTCTTTGCAGTGCTCTGGAACCGAGCTACAAACTTTTAAATGAGTATCCTGCGGTTTAGGGCAAGCTCCGCCCACTGTGGGCGGATCTCAACACATTTTGAGCGTGCCCAATACTCGCCAGATATTTACATTCTGCACTGAGCTTTTTGCGGCTTCTGAACACTCTCGCGAACCGAGTTACTGAGTTTTATGCGAAGCACCGCCCACCTTGAGTACGCCCCGCCCATTTTGGATGTGTCTGCCACAGTTAGTCTGGCGACTCCTTACTAACCTTATTCCCTTTTCCCCATCTTAGGCTGCTCCGGAAGCGAATTATGAACATTTTTCTGCGGAACCCCAAAATTTCAGCGAGTGCCCCGCCCACTGTGGGCGGGGCTTCGCATAGGTCAAGTGTGCTTTTTATTTCTTGTCCCATGCTCTACCCATCCCCACCTTGACCCGACCTCTCCAAGTCGTTCTTCAGGTCGAACCGAATTTCCGGACAGACAAACAAACTTACAAACAAACTTACAAACAAACAAACTTACAAACAAACTTACAAACAAACAGACGAAGCGAATTATATATATATGGGGTGATTATAATGATTAATTATAATAATATATATTATATATAATATTATATAATTACCCTAAAATCCCATAGATAAGAGCGGTTTAATTTACCGGTGAAAAATGAATTGGAATGAAATTGAAATTGAATGCAGTCACCCCTCTAACTTGATGGATGGATAAATAAAAATCGGAGAAGAAGTTTAGAAGAAGCTCCGCCCCTCAACTCTAAACCCCGCCCACTTAATAAACAATTCATATAGAAAAATAGCGATTTTAACGGAATTTCTGCCGGAATCTCTCTAGAAATGCCGGAATTTGATCTCTGGATAGAACTTGAAGAGCCCATTCGATCAGTAAAATTCCATAGATAAGAGCGGTTTAATTTACCGGTAAAAAATGATTTTGAAAAAACATTTTTAAAATTTTATTTCACAACAATTCATTTCAAAACACATTTCACAACAAAACATTTCACAATATCAACAACAGGGACTCCAACATATACATAAGACTAAACTTTTCCAATTTCTACTTCGTCAAAATCGTTTTTGAGATTTTCCAAATCGATAATTGACGGCGTCTAGCTTGAAAGCTGCTGTATACGATTTACGACGTTTCATAGCAGGTGATACAGGATAGAAAGAGTATAGAAAACAGTAAGAATAAAGGTAGAGTTGTAGGCTATTATTGCGATAATCATGAGCACACAACGCCAAAAAAACGTATACAAACGTCAATTTTCATTTTCTAGCACAAACCGCTCTTATCTATGGACCGCTCTTATCTATGGGATTTTAGGGTAAGTATAATCATATATTTGACGTCCTGTGCACAAATATAACATTTATTCCTGGCGCCGGGACTAATGCAGCTTACTATGATTATGTGCGCTCCGCTGAGACTGAGCCTGCCTGAAGGAAATCACTACTTCTTCCAGGTTTGGCTTTAGCAGAAGGCTGACTGGCACTGGTATAAGGAAATAAATACAATATTCGTTGTCAGGATGTCATCATCCCGCATAGAAGTTCATCAAATTCGGTGACTAGTGGTAGCGTCATGTTGGCGCCAGTGCCAAAAAGAATGTAATATTCTTGATCAGGACATCGTATAGCATCTATAGGCGTGATTCAGTGATAAAAATTTTTTTGTGTTTCTGGGGTATTAATAGTTAGCTCAGTAGAACCAGTTTTTCAGATACACTTCAAATTCTTCGGATGGGCAGCCGTGTTGGAAGCGCGCACTTGCCATATATCTGTGGTGGGTCTTTGACATCCCCTATGGTTTTGACTATCTTTTTCATCCTCATTAATTATATTGCCGCCCATCCGAAAAATGTTGAAGTATTTGAAAATTTCACTGTGTTAGAGGCAAACTGAGAAAATTACTGGTAGAAGATGAAAGAACAGGCTAAAGCTAACAAGAGGAGAACAAAGGAAAAAGTAAGCGGAGAAGGCTGTGCATTAGCATTCGTCCAGTTGATTTTTGCATTGGACCGCGAATCAGTCACGCCACAATCTAGCGCGAGCGACGCGATGGTGCGCTCGTGGGATCGACGCAGTCGTACGTATCAATTGCTCGACCGCGCGGCGGAAGCGGCGTCGTTGCGAGGTCTAAACGCTGCCTTAGAGGACAGCAGAGATTCTGGACCGTCGACCGAAATGCAACGTAGCAAATCCCAGACGAAGCAGGTAAAGGAAAAGAGGGCTGCCAACTCGGATATACTGCAAAAGATTCCCGAAAAAAGCCTTGGAGAGGAAGAGTTTTGGAACTGAGTGAAAATGTGATGTGCCCCGGCTACACATGAAAAGCCCAAGCATCGGTAAAAGAAACAAAACTAAGGCAAGGGCAAAAAAGGACGAAAGGGCATCACACTGCACATCGCCTCCCACTATGTCAGACCACTATCACCATGTGCACTCCTGGGCGTACACCTTCAACAAATGACTATGAATAAGGTGATATTGTTAGTGTTCGCAAGAATAGGAGAGTAAAGGGATTTCTGTTAAGTGGTAGAGCGGTAAAGAGACCCTTTTCGGGAAAAAAGCCGACAAATGGTCAAGAACAGGTGGATTCGGTTAGACGTTCAAGGTAAGGGCGGCTCCGTATATCATTTGCACTGTGTTTCTCCACCCCCTTTCCCCCCTCCCTCCCCCCGAATTGTAGTTGCGAGGCTCAAGATAGGTGTGAAGCTCAAGATAGGAGAACTAGGGAGAAGAAGGCTCAAAGAAATTTCTTCTCCTTCTTCTCCCTAGCTTAGTCCCGCGCCGTCGCAGGGTCCGCTGTTCTTGTTAGACGTCGCCACTTGTTCCGATCCACTGCATCTTCTGCCGTGGCTTTCACTTCAGTGAGGTCCTTCTTGATGACGTCCCTCCATCTCTTCTTTGGGGCTCCTCGTGGTCGCTTGCCCTCTACTTCGAATCCCATCTTATCCAGTGATATCCAGGCGTCCTCAGAACATGCCCATACCATCGCAGTCGCTGCTCTCGTGCCTTCAGCTGGATTGGAGCCGTCTGTGTGACCGCCCTGACGTCGTTTCTGACTCTGTCGAGTCGTGTCCAGCCGCAGGCCCATCTCAGCATCCTCATTTCAGCTGAGTGGAGCTGCCTTTCATGGTTCTTGCAGACGGGCCAGCAGTCGCTGCTAGCCCCAAGAACCGTAAAAAGAAAGAGTAAGCATTACCACTGCCCGGTACACCTTGCCCTTGAGCGTTCTCGAGCACCGCCGGTCGCACAGGATGCCAGTGGACTCCCTCCATTTCATCCAGGCTGCGTTGATCAGGGCCTTTACCGCTACTGCCATCAGCTGCTAGGTAGCTCCCCAGGTACTGGAAGTCCTCGACCCTTTCGATGCTCTCGCCATGGCGGTCTACGATGGGTTCGGTGCACTCTTCGGAGCTCAGGAACTTGGTCTTCTTCACGTTCAGCCGGAGTCCATTCTCAGCGAGCACATCCTGCCACCGCTGCACCTTGTCCTAGGGTCCCTCCCTGCTGTCCGGGCGATGTCATCAGCGCAGAGAATAGTGTTTATTGACCCCTTCATAAGTTCTTTTGACATGATAACCATAAGTCAGGAGGAAGAGGAACAGGCTGAGGGCTGATCCTTGATGTACCCCAACCGTAATGTTTACCTCTTTTGTCAAGCCGTGAGAGTTGTGTATAGCTGCTTTGGCTCCATCGTACATGTGCTCCACTATGGAAACTAGGTGCTCCTGAACGTAGGTATAGACACGTATCTCTTCAGCCGAGTAGAAAGAAATCAACTTTAGAGATTTCAACGCAATTGTTGGCCAATGAGCGGATGGCTTTAAACTATCTGTCACACGATACAGTGTTGATGACTTCTCAGAACAGCATCAATTCTCAATCATTAACACCGTCTTCAGAAAGACCGCAAAGCGCCAGTGGACGTGGACCGATACCCGAAGGTACAAGGATTTCGCTCTAGGACGCTCACAGACGCACATTCGACGCTGAGGTCTGCTTCTGTAATCCCATCATCGGAATTACGACCAGACACTCTTGAAAGAACTAGTGCCTGCGACCACGAGCATTGCATTATTGCGAGACTGACGAGTGCTGCGCACAGCACATTATTGGTTGGGGATTTTAGTCGGAGTCTGTACGACCCCCCCCCCCAGCCCTCTGTCCTTCCTCATCGAAATCGAGCCGTCGAGCGGGGGGGGGGGGAAGAGCGGGGGGTAAAGTAGCACATGTGAAACAGGAAAAGTCGCAAGACAATACGACCCCCTCTACCAATTCT
Source organism: Cooperia oncophora (assembly GCA_036418165.1). NCBI lineage: Eukaryota > Metazoa > Nematoda > Chromadorea > Rhabditida > Trichostrongylidae > Cooperia > Cooperia oncophora. The sequence goes on along the minus strand of MU914241.1, from coordinate 1,537 downwards.
CAGATTTTCCCCAACTTCCTGCCCTTTTTCCAAAATTTCCCGAAAACTTCCCTACTTTTTACCAAAAATTTTGCTGTCGAGCGGGGGGGGCATATAGTACGCGTGAAACAGGAAAATCACGAAATTCAACCAACCACTCCTAGAAGGCCACAAAGTAAGTACGACCCCCGACAGCAGATCGTCAAAGGATGATCGAAGCATGTGCGAACTTTTACAACAATGTGTGCTCCTCTAAGGTATCTGTGAAAGGGCTCACTTACTTGCTGTAGAGCCGAGTCAGACGGGAAAGAGCTCCGGTACCAACAATATTGGTTCCGAACACCTGCGCGCAAGAGGGATCTCTCTGTTCAGAGCTCTTGCAGAACGCTTCAACGATATTGCAAAGAGAACACGACTCCTTCAGCGTGGAAGAAAGTGAAAACAATACGGTCCATGAAGAAAGGACATCCTAAAAACCTAATCAACCACTGGCCCATCACTTTGCTGTCTCACTCTGTATGTGGCCTTCACACGAATAATCCTCAAGCAGCTCTTCCAAAAACATAAACATAGTTACTGCAGAGAACAAACACCATTTTGAAGTGGATGTACCACACTTCACAAGCTGCACATTGAAGGCAGATCGTTGAAGTGTGATGAATTCCAAATATCCTACTGTATGCTTTCATCGACTACAAGAGAGCATTCGACTCGATTGAAGCAAAAGCAATACTGAACGAATTCACGCAAGGGATTCGTGGAATGCTCATGCGCTCGAGGCTTTTCGAATAGTGGACGCGTGACACACCTACTTTTCGCTGTCGCTGACAACTGTGTTTCTTACATAGTGCACTCGAACTCTAGAGTAAGCTGAAGGCTTATATAGAACACAAGTCTAAGCGATCTGGTCCACTTTCAGTAAAATTTTACCAGCACTGCTAGACTACAACCTGCTGATGACCCTAAGTGTATCACTGTTATGTCATCGACCGTAACACCCGTGCTGTTATATGGCCTGGGATGTCGGCGGACCACTATGGCCGTAAGGTGTTATTAGGTTGTCCGGAAAGTTCTCAGCGTTTTGTGCACCTATTTTTGTACATTCACTGCTGATTAAAAACTCATTCTGCCTTGCTTCTCAGTAGCACATCCTGTAGAGAATTTCTTGCGCTATCTGATGGTATAATTGCCGTTTCACCATTGCTTGATAAACCCCCTTTTTTCAAGATTTTTTCAAGCATGTGAAAAGAGCACTTCGGACGATTTTTTCTTCGACTATAAATTGGGGCAATCCGCAATCGAAACAGCTCAACAAATTAACCAGGTGTGGGGGCCCAATAGTGCTAGAGAAAGCACTGTGCGGCAATGGCTCAACAAATTTCGTTCTGGAGATTTCAGCCTTGAAGGTGAACCTCATAGCGGTCGACCTAAAGCAATATCTGACGAGGATTTTAGGGGGATTTTGGAGGCTGACCCATCCCAAACAGTTCGAGAGATAGCAGAAGAGCTAGGCCTTGGCAAATCCACTGTTGCAGATGGTCTGGAACGCATTGGGAAG
>MU914238.1:0-18322 GCA_036418165.1 Cooperia oncophora | reverse complement strand
TCCATTGGCGCCAGCGCCAAGAATGAGTGTCATATTCGAAACCAGGATGTTGAACTACCCCTATATACAAGTTTTTCAGCGGATTTGGTGGTTAGGCACTTCAAAAATGAGCTCGGTGCCGAAATTCTGGAGTCCAAACGGCATTAGCCGCAATTATACAGGCAATTGGGAAGCTTTTTTACAGATGCCACTTGTATGCTAGACCTTTCGCTTTCCAAGGGTTAGATGGCATTTGTTACCGGATGGTAGGAAGAAACGAGCTGATAGCCGGAAGATGTGCACTTGATGTACAGCCGCAATCAGGCGCGGTTTAAAGAGGATGAATTAGGCTCACCCATTTCTATTCCCACCTTTGGTTACTTACTTCCTAAAGTGATTGCGAACAGATCACCACTCGTGAAGCAAAGCAGCCTCAGGCGGGCTCATTCCGCCCCGCCTCACACCGCCCCGACTGAATGCGACGATATCAACTATTTGAATGGAAACCATATTATTAGGTTTTTACCAAAAGTTCGTGACCATTTTTAGAATCTCGTATCAGATCTTTCCGTAGCCATTTCGAGATCCAGTTATGTGGTCTATGGGAAGTGTGTTAAGTAAGCATCCCACAGCTTCTTCACCGTCCCTCGCAGTCGCTGTTCTCATATGAAAAACGGTAATTGAAATTCATCATTTTCGACACACTTCGCTATATGAATCTCCACCAAGCCACAACGTGGTTGGAGCCACGTTGTGGCGAAGTGAGCGAAGCGGCATATCTCTAAGTTAGGCCCTGATGGTATCTTCCATAGCACGGTTGATTTGGCCCGATTGCTTTCGCTTGAGTGACTTTTACCTAGGAAAAAAACTTCGTCGAGGGAGGCCACCTGCCTTAGATTTGAACCTGTGCCTATTAGGACATAAGACGAAATGCCCAAGATCTTCCCCATTAGGCATTGTTCACACTCTGCGGTCCAGCGTTTCTCTGAAACGCGGCGGTTCGGCGAAAAGCTTTCGATACATATCGACTGGCGGTTGGGCGAAGAGCCTGGCGGTTGGGCGAAAGGGTTTTGGTACGTATCGACGGGCGTTTCGCCAAACCGCGACGTTTTTCGCCTTCGACAAAACGCTAGCTCCATCGCGGTGGCGTTTTTCGCCAGCGAAATCGATACACATCTACTGCTTTTCGCCCAACCGCCCAACCGCGGCGGTTGGGCGGTTGGGCGATTCTCCGATCGATGACTATTTATTGCTTTTCTCCCAACCGCCGTTTCGTCAGGGCCTGGAGACTGTGAACAATGCCTTAGCTGATTACTATTTAGCGCAACGCGACACGCTAAGATATAGCCCTTATACGGAGCACAGTCTCTTAGGCCGCGTTCATACACACGGCCTCCGCGGCATCCGTGGCCTCTGCGGAATTTTCAGAGCAAGCAAAGTATACGTATCGATTTGGAAATTCCGCAGAGGCCGCGGCCTCTGCGGCCAAGCGCGAAGCGTACGCGTCGCGGCCTCTTGGTTGGGACGCCGAAACTTATTCGAAACTTGATAATCATGCTGTAATCTCGGTTTTCCTTCTGATTTATGTAGTTAAGTGCATAGTGGTAATTTTCAAGAGGTGTTTTGAGTGGGGATGGCATTATTCCAGCATTCATTGTTGCCACAATGCACCATTCTACACGAAAACTATATTTTTCATCCTCCGGCTTAGAAATCGCTGTGCATGGTGAAAAATTGGAAAGATTTTCAGAAGCAATTCGAACAAAATCCTGGAAGAAACCCATTTGAAAACATTTCAAATTTTCACCATGCACTTATTGTCCGGGAAAGCATTGTGGAATATGCAGTAGTTGTTAAACAAGCAGTTGTGTCATTGAGAGTATTTTACCGAGGAGATAAAACAAAAATGATTATATTAGGAAAAGAGTGAAAAGAGAGAGTATTTGGGTGAAGGAAACTGAAGCACCACATGTAGATAGGTAACATGATAACGTAAAGTTCAGCGATAGCAGTTCCGAATCGGATCCAATCTACCACCTCTGACGTGAGAATCACTTTTTTGCGATCTCGTTCCCACACGCAATAACGATTGTTCAATAGGGTGCGAGTGGCTCACAAAACAATTTAGGCGTGAGGTTGATAACATTGTGATAGTCAACTAAATATTTGCACCATATTCCACGCGCTTACCTTTCAAAAAAAGCTGGTTTGCCGACTTATGCCTTCAACAACCTTTGCCTGAATCAACATCGAAATTTGATAATCACGCTGCTAACTCAGTTCACGTTTTGATTTTTGTAGTAGGAGGTGCATAGTGGTAATCTTCAATTTTTTTCGAGTCGGTATGTAATTATTCCAGCATTCATCGCTATCACAATGCACCATTCTACACGAAAACAATATTTTTCATTCTCCGGCTTAGAAATCGCTGTGCATGGTGAAAATGAATGTTAAATTGGAAAGATTTTCAGAAGCACTTCAAACAAAATTTTGAGGGAAACATATTGTACAGCAAGGCTTTGTGGAATATACAGTAGCCGCAAAAGAAGCAGTTGTGTCACGGGGAGCTTTCACGGAAGAGACAAATAACAGTTTTCCGTGAGAAAGAAAGTGTAATTGTTGGATGAATAGCACTGAATCTACACATTTGGTTAGCTAACGTGATAACGTAACCGTCAACAAAAGCAAATCCGTATCCTATCCAATTTACCTCATGCGCCAGAAAACTCCCTTTTTACCACCTTGTTTCCACATTTGCTGCAGATGAGTTAAAGTGAAGTTGGTGCGCACGATCCAGAGCAGGGTCATGTAGTATCCCACTTCAGGGTTTGTAACAGCAAACATTCATTCACTACGCTGGTGGCCTGCGCGCGACGTGACCCCCCTCCCAAATGGTGACGGTTCCTTAATAGATGTCCACAACAGGTAATCCTGAACCGAAAATAGGCATGAATGTCTACGATGACGGGGTCTACATGAAATGTGGTGCTTCAATCGACAGGTAAACTCGAGTTCAGAAAACGCCTTTATTAACAACGATAAGTGATAAACTCTTTAACATAGAACCAACAACAGGTAGACATACACAAAAAGCAACCCGATTAAAGAGACATTAAAGAGACCCAGTAAACAAAATTTGAGATTTCAACATAACGTTAAACGTTTGAAAGAAAACCATGAACCAAAATAACGTTTAACCCATTCGCGACCAGGTGGGTTGTCTCGAAATCGGCGAAATTTGAAGACTTGTACAATCAGGGTACAGCATGCTTGTGTGAAACACATGGGGGGTCGTACTTTCTGCTTTGGAGAGGGGGGTCGTATTTGGGGTAAGACAAATTTATGTTGATAGTTGATTCCCCCCCCCCCCCGCTCGACAACTTTTTTGCTGACTATATACTCATCGCTCGGCGACTCGGCGAAGAAGCCGTCGAAAGGGGGGGGGGGTCGTACCCCACGCGGAAAAAAAAGGGGGGGGGTCGTGGCCTGGACCCCTACTCGAAGGGGGGTCGTACTCACACCGACATTTCGCCTATCCCCACGCTGTACCCTGTGTAAAATTTACAAAAGTTCTTCGAAGAGCTGGAACTGTTTCTAAAAATTTCATCAAAAACCCGTCCACTGCATATGGTGGACGGTCCGAAGTGGACATGTCACGAATGGGTGAAATAGTGCCGATTCACATATAGTCATCACATGAATTACCAAAAACTCGTGATTTACTCGTATACGCCGTTCCCGTGTTTCTGGGTTCCAGGAAAAAACGCTACGATGAATAGCTTGAAATCAGGACTCACTGACAACTAGCCTTTTTATGGGAATTCCTGGGACATAAAGTGTAATCAACTCGAGAAGCAAAGAAGCGTCAGGTAGAAACATGAAATACACAAAAATTTGATCGCAGACACTGTTGATGGGATGGCAGGGGCAGAATCAAAACAAATGCACATGAGGGGCTCACGGCCAAAGAAACCCGAAAGTCGGACGCATACCACGTGAACTCGTCAAGCACACGTTCATGCACACGCATGATAAATTCATATCCATATTCACATCAAAAGCAAACAATCAGGTTGAATGACCAAGGCCTTCATGATTTGGCATTTGAAGACACACGGGCTGAAAAAATGCAGTAAAAATGATTTAAGAAATCCTAGTTAATTTGATGAATTCATTAGAGAGAAAACGTAACCCTATTATCAGGAGAGAAACAGAGGACCAAAGATAAAAACTCACCTTTTTTCAATAGCAGTGCGTAAGATTCGTCAATGTTGTGGTAGTAGAAGTCGCCGATTCTGTAAGCAACAGATAAATCATTAAGTAATCCTAAGAAAAATTCAGTGTTTTATATGGATCTGCGACAAGCTCTCGAGGCACTGGACTCTATTGGTGGATTGAGCGCCGGCCTATGAAGCAACCCAGAGCGAGGGACGATGGCCATACGTTCGAGCCGAGCAGTTCCATTTCTGGAATCACGGCTGCGAACGTTCGACGAGTAATCGCAGTGTGCAACACTCGGAATTTCACGCATATGCCCGAGTGACGCCTCTGGAGTTTGGCAGGCTATACGAACGTCTGGCCAGCTCTCTACTCCACCGGGGATCTCATTTGTCGCCCATATGCGGCCGACAGAGGCTATTTATATTTTTGAGGTGATGGTTATCTTCAAACGTTCATCTCCAGAGCTTTATCAATGACAGAAGCTAAGGTTTGTGGGACACGGCTATTCATTCGGCGCTCTTGCCGAAGAAGTCCATTGCGGAAAGTCGACAGTCACAGATTGTCTACGAGGTGGCACACGCGATAAAGAATGGTTAGGGAACCAATAAAACTATATCTCGCCCAAAACACCTAATTTTATTCAGTTCTTTTCGCGGAAGAATTCCCGCCGTTTACGAGGGAAGACCTGGAAGAGGTAGCCGTGAAAACGCAACAGCGGTACGACTACCCGCGTGCCGTTGGATTTATGGACGGCAAGCACATCAGTATCAAGGTTTGGAAAGGTTATGGACAAAGAAATTCCGATCTAAGTGTCACTTCTTACAGCAGCCGGCCCACAGCGGCAGCTTGTATTTTAACTACAAAAGGAGTTACTCCATCATCCTGCTCGCCCTGGTGGATTGCGATTACCGCATTCTGGCCTTCGACTTGGGGGCACCAGGGCGGGTGGGGGATGCAGGAGTGTTCATGAACTCCAATTTAAAGGTACGTTTTTGGAGGTGGCGTGGGTGGCTCATCTAAAAGTATGTTTTCCAGCGTTTCTTCGACAGAAGAGACGACATTTTTCCCCCGACGCGAGAGTTGGGGACGGTGGGCCCAGTGCAGTACCACATCCTTGTGGACTGCGGCTTCGGGCAAGGATACCGCTATGTGCGGCCCTACTCGCAGGCGACTGCCAACACAGCGAGTAAGAGGAGATTCAACGCCAAGCATAGCGGGTAAGAGGCAGTAGGAGTTTCATTTTACAGCTACTAAACTGAGTGCCATTTAGTGCGCGAAGGATGGTAGAGTCAACTTTTGGCATTTTATGCCAACGGTTCGCCGTCCTTCGGAACACCATGCAAATGGAGCCGGAGAATGCGCGAAGGGTGTGACGGCAATGCTGGTAAGGTGTATCAAAACTTGGCAACTGGTCTTCATCTGTATAATATTGAACATTCTCAGGTGCTGCACAACGTCTTGACCAGAAGACAAGACTACTAGAAGTGGTACTAGAAGTGGTGGAGCGTTTTCCAGTTCCTGCACGCCAGCTTGACGCCCTCCAAGAAATCGATATGGGCAGCGGCTCAGAAGCGGGGGCGAGGGCCAGGGAACTCATTAGGGTTCACTATGATAACACCTATGGCCCTCCTCTCTGACAACCAGGAGCTGCTCCCGTAAGGTAGGCCATCAAAAGCGTTTGTCACAGAGAGATCTCACTGAGTTTCGAACGAAAGTTTTCAAATTCCAACCTCCGAAAGTTTCTGTGTCAGATATTTCCACGACCGCCGCATTATTATTGAAAATTATCATCGAAATAAGGTGCATCTTTTGATCTGCTAAAGATGGCTCCATTTCTTCTAACTTTTTCACGATGAAGCTGCCTTAAATTTCCTACTAATATGTATAATCGGCGATGTCCGTGTGTGTGTGTGTGTGTGCGTCTGTCTGTGTGTCACGAAATTCATAGCACCTGAAGAAGAGCCTGGCGGGGTCGGGTCAGGGTGGGGATGGATAGTGCATGGGACAAAACCTAAATAGCACCCATGACCCATGGTAAGCCCCGCCCACAGTGGGCGGGGCGTGCGTCCAAAGTTAGCGATGTCACTGAAAAAGGTCATAACTCGATTCCAGAGCAGTCCCGTGATGAGGAAACAGTGCAGTGAAGTTAACAAAGGCCTGACCGACCAAACATAGGAGACACACCCGAAATGGCGGGGCGTTCTTGAGATGGGCGGTGCTTCCCGTGTCACTGAAAAAAGCTATAACTCGGCTAAAAGGCAACCCGGAGATGGGAAAAAGTAGAATAAGGCTAGCATTGGGTTGGCGGAGCAAATGGAGGAAACACACCCGAAATGGGCGGGGCGTGCTTGAGATGGGCGGCGCTTTCCATAAAGATAGGTAACTCGGGGTTCCCGAAATGTTTAGACAGGCCGCGCAGAAAGCCCCGCCCACTGAAGGCGGGGCGTGCGTCCAAAGTTAGCGATTTCACTTAAAAAAGTCATAACTCGGTTACAGAGCAGCCCCGAGATGAGGAAACAGTGCAGTAAGGTTAACAAGGCCTGACTGACCAAATGGAGGAGAGACTCCCGAAATGGGCGGGGCGTACTTGAGATGGGCGGGGCTTTCCATGGCACTGAAAAATTACCATGACTTGGCTACGAAGCAGCTCGGAGACTGGAAAAAGTTAGTTAGTTAGCACTGGGATGTGCCCTATCAAAGGAGTAGAGAGAGACCGAAATGGGCCGGCGGGGCGTACTTGTGAGATGGGCGGTGCTTCCCACAAAGGTCAATAACTCGGTCCCCAAAAATGTTTAGGGAGCGCAGAAAAGTCCATGACGAAGACTAACGTCTGGCAAGAGTCCACCATGTTTACGGCGTGCTGAGGCCGCCTACAGTGGGCGGGGCGTGCATTTGAGCACGAGGAACAGTATAAAAAGTCGTAGTTCGGTCCTAAAGCACTGCAGATGGTGCCCAAAAAAGTTTTGGTCCCCAAGCGATCAAATGTAAAAATTTGCTATTCACTCCCATCGTGGGCGGAGCCTGCACCGAGGTGGGCGGGGCCAAAATCGGAAAGAATTCACAAAACGCTTCCAGAGCACTCCAGACACCGGGTAAAAGTGGTTTCAGGGCATTGGAGGATATTAGTTGAGAATTCGCGCTCATACATTGTGGGCGGGGCGTGCCTAGAAGTGGGTGGAGCCAAATTTAAAAAATTCACAAAACGGTTCCAGAGCACTCCAGACACCGGGGAAAAGTGGTTTCAGGGCATTGGAGGATATTAGTTGAGAATCGCGCTCATACATTGTGGGCGGGGCGTGCCTAGAAGTGGGTGGAGCACAATTCAAAAATTCACAAAACGGTCCCAGAGCACTTCAGACACCGGGGAAAAGCAGCTTGAGATCAGCGAGGGGTTATTAGTCGAGAAGCGCGAGCCATACGTTGTGGGCGGAGCGTGCCCCGAAGTGAGTGAAGCCAAATTTTAAAAATTTGCAGAACGGTTCCAGAGCACCCCGGACACCGGAAAACAGTAGTCTGAGATCAGAGAGGGGTCATCGATTCACAAATGTGAGGCACAGCTGCTGGGGCGGAGGTGCGGCAAGGTGGGTGGGGTTATATTGAAAAATTCCTGAAATGCTCTCAGAACTCTCCGAACGCCGAGAAAAAGTAGCCCGCCAGAAGGAAAACGGAGGTAAAATAGAAGAAGCCTAAGGGAAGGAGAGGGGCACGCTTTATTTTCAATCCGATGTCATTTGCATTCAATCACTCGCCACTCTGAGTCGACCGATAGAACATCCGGATTTCTGGAAAAACATTTTGCCGATTTCCGCAAATTAGTGCTATAGCCTATAGTTAGTTCGTGGCTTGCGACTGTGAAGAAATGCTGTAATGCATAAATGGGTAAATGCGGGATCTGTGAAATGATGAAAAGCATCCAATGCACATCGATTCAAAGAAATGCGGAAATGATGAGCTGCGTGAACTCAGTACGTAAGACAGCCTTCAGAGTTCGCGACGGCAGCGAGTGTGAACGCTGCCCATCTCATCCTCTTCGTCATTTCTACAGACTCCGCATTACTGCAAACTCCGCATATCTGCGTTTCTCCCAATCCATACGTATCTAATCACCTCTCCCTTCCTGCCAATTCCGCAATTCTTTTCACCGTTTGGGCTGCGAAAAATCGATGAGTATGGCAGCGCTCCGACGGCGCATTTGATGCGATCCATGCGCATGCTAATTTCTAATGCATTGATCGTGCCGAACCCGCAACCGAGCGTTGCTCTCGCGAAGTCTGACTACGGCTCATCTAATCCTTTTCGTCGTTTCTGCAGACTCCGCATTACTGTAGATTCCCACATATGCGTTTTTCCCAATGCATTATTTAATGACCTTTGCCTTTTCTGCCAACTCAGCATTTTCGCATTTCTTTTCACTATTTCGGCAGATTCCGCATTTCTTCGTTCCTGCCATGCGAAAATGGCAAATTGCGAAGAATCGTTGTGTATGGCAGCGCTCAGGCTTCCCGACGGTAACGCTTCGGTCGCGCGTTTGATGAGTATGCTTTTACTGCATTGATCGCGTCGAAGGCGCGACCGGAGCGCTGCTCTCGCGAAGTCTGACCACGGCTCATTTAATCCTTTTCGTCATTTCTGTAGATTCCGCATTACTGCGAACTCCGCATATCTGCGTCTACCAATCGATACGTACCGCATTTTCGTATTTTCATCATTTTCGCAGACCCCGCATTTCTTCTTTTCCACATTTTTTCTACGAGGAAAGGTACGCGCGGCGAAGCCGCGCCCGCCCGGCGCAGCCGGGCCGTATCAGAAGGAGCCGCGCCGGCGTCAGCTGCTCGAGCGAACATTGGGTTAAAGCATATGTAACTTGCAAACTTGCACTTCTTTTGCACCAGCCTATTGAATAATGGCAATACCCACCGAAGTACCAGTACTTGTTATCCCGAAATTCAATTCTGTCATCTGATTTTTCCTTGCTGGGGGCTTCCCTTTTCTCCACCTGCGCTTTTACGGCCGCAGCTGCTTCCTTGATCATACATAGCGCTTCTGGAACAAATTGGATTTGGAAGGCTTCCACTCAGTTCACTCTCTTTTGTTCCCTTTTCAAGGCCTTACCATCCTGCTTCGATTTTTTTGATTTCTCTTCTTTTGGTCCCAATTTTAGACGTTCTTCTTCCACCTCCTTTTCAAGCGGTAGTTGCTCCGTTAAACAGAAATTGCCATTTATGTCGATATTGGATATCGTGCTCCTGGAACAACAGTTCAGTTGGACGTAGCAGAAACCGTATTCTGCTGACATACCCATCGTAGTCATTTCGGTCCAAAAATGTCAGTAGTTCTTCCTACTTACACTTTTTTAGGGCTGGTGATCCTGTTGACGCCTCCAGTCTTTTCCTTTTTCGCCGAGCATCCTTAATGCTCTTCCATGCCCCTTGTATCTCTGACACTGCAATTGATGAGATGAGTAATGCGACTTCGCAGTGGAGAATATTCGTAGAAGGACTTCAACCTACTAGAAACATTGAAGCTCTCATTCTGCAGTTTCCGGAGTATTCTTTCCCATGCCGCAGTTTTCTTTCCCAATAAATGGTATTCGTCGCAGTTGATATCCTAAATACTTGTTTCGGTTTCTATCATCTTACCCTGATTTAAACCCATCTTACCCCGAAACCCGATTTAAGGAATAAGACTTCAAATTGTTGGCTGTTGCTTTCTTCATGAGCCATTCGCGCGTATATCGTGTGCTCTCTTTTCGATACCATTGCTAACAATCTTGCCCTATACTGCCTCATTTTGTTTTTTTTTGTATGAGTACTAATGACTGACACATACCAAAGCACGAACAAATTTACATATATGAAAGGAAACATTCGCAGAAAAAAGCCCGCAAAAACATCATCTATCTGCCAAAAAACACTGCGAACTATTGCAGAACGAATGCATCACAACAAAATCAGACCAGAATTGCTAAAGAAACTAAAAGAAGAGCTATAATGAAGGAAATGAAGTGAATAACATCGAAGAACAAAAAAAGTGTAATTTCTGACCACGGAAACCTAGCAACGTGTAAAGACACCAAAGGAAAGAAGAATAATTCAAAAAATTGAAAACGGAAACCGACGGGTAAACTAACCGATGATGATGATGCTACCAAATAAAATTATGATAGATCAAATCCGCAACAACTGCGGGGAGACCGACTTTACAAGGGGGGGCGGGGCCGCGGCTATTGATTGGCGTTCCGAAGGCTCTCCATCAAGAAGCCCCGACGCATACCGCTTCACGCCTGGCCGCCGCCTCGCGAAAGCCCACGGCAATGCCGCGGGAGCCTGGTGTGTATAAACGCAGCCCTTACACCTGTCTGCAGACCTTCCAGTGGCAGGATTGATCAAAAAAATTATCGATACAACACTCGCCACCAACACCACCCCACGCAAATGGGATCGTCATATATGTAGCTGAGAGTGCTGATATTGTGTACTATAATCTCACTTCTGTCACGGTGCAAGTAGGGTTTTGCAGTATCTCTCCCAATTACACTCCTTCCCATTTGGCCACGGTCCTAATTTGTTATTATTTGGTCTTTTTCATAATTCATTGCCTATTTGTACAGTTCTACTCATATATGCTAACTTGAACGCTTTATTCTCCCCTTCCCTTACTGATGAGCACAAAGGGGGTATACTCGTCTGTTTGCTTTCCGTCTAAGGGCACGAGCGAAAAGGAGAGTCAAAACTACACTTTCACAATTCCTCCCCTTCAAAGTGTTTGGTTTCATTGGATTGTTCATAACTCTTTATTATTTCTTCTGTGTTCCTTGATCAAAACCAATTCGTGCAATCAATCTGCTATCCAGTTCTTACACTTGACTTGTCTCAAAAGCACAAATGAGAGAGGGCCTCGATCCCTTAAAAAATTATTGAAGTTTGGTCAGAATTTTTCTCGTGAGTTGACCGATACTCCAAGGGAACCTTTGTGGGTACTGCCTACAACTTCTCTCCCCTTCCGCCACTTGGACTGGTTGGACGTTTTAACTGAATGTGGAGTAGGTGTCTCTGATGGTAAGTGAATCACTCCCGGAAGCGCCAGTAACTAGAGGTCCTTCAGAAAGGGCAGAACCGGTCGCGCAATCCTATCATCTAACAGTGCGGTGAGACTGTGTATGTAGTGAGGTTTCTTCCTCACTCCTTGAACGGAATTTCCTCTTCTTCGGCGACCAGCGAACCATTTTTCAATTGACTGCAGAGAGCGGATGAAAATCCCCACCATTTGGTCCCACAACCGAGCAATGTTTGCCTACTCCACCACAGCTCAGGGTCACACGTTTCGAAAATGACACTGCTCGAGATCCTGAAGCTTAGCTGGGGAATTCCACCACAGTCTTCGTGTAGCCCTGACTTAGCTCTTTCCGATCGCCATCTAAACTAATCCCACAGCGGCCATCTTCTGGGTAAAAAATACGATTTTCGGAAGCATCTAAAAATTTTGCTTAAGCTAAAGCCACCTTTCTCAGCACGGAACCAAAAAGCTTCTGGAAGCAAGGCAACCACTCTTTGCGTGGTGATTGGCAACAAGTTGCCGATGAAGGTAACATATATATTGTTGATCAAAATTGCTTCTCACTGGAATAAACTTAACTCGAAAAAAAAGTTCGAAATGGCCAAAAAAGTCACTTTCCTTCATTGACTTTCGAGGCGCTATAAGTTACACTTTATTGAATTCTGATCGGACATTTTTACCACCATATTTAAAGAGCATATTAAATACTATCATGACACTCCCACAGCCTTCTGGACGAGCGCCATCGAGAGATTCTGGCACGCGACCGCGATGTGGTGCCTGAGATCAGCGAGATAGTCGATTTCTCCGCCACCGTAGACCACCCTATTGAACTCCGCCCGAACCGGGTAATTGAGGGGATTCAGGTCAGGTGACCTACTTGGATATTCCATCTTCTTTAGGTACTCAGCCCCCTTCCATTCCAAGTAGGCGAGAGTTTCTCCAACGCCCTTCGATTTCATGTGGTGGCACTCAATGCTGTAGCAGTACAAAGTTTCCAAGAAGGTACGGGCGACCACATGTGAGGAGGATATTCTTCACGAGTTGCCCAATGTAACCGCCAGCGCTCACCTTCAGTCCGGGGTCCACGAAGAAAATATCGGTCTTTCCATTCCAGGTACGTCCGGTCCATACCATCAACCCGCGCCTTGGCGACTGCGGTGAAGATGATGTCCTAGACCGTAGCGACGTTGTCGGAGCTGCTCGATGTTGGAGGTCTTCCAGATCGAGAGTACTGGTCTCCAGGTAGCTATCCATGGGTGACTCCATACTAGAAGTTTCGCAGCTGTTTGGAGGTGACATGAATTCCAAAGGTCTTCTCCAGTCAGGCTGCGACTGGAGATGACTTCATATTTTGGTGTACATGAAGGTGATGGGCGAGAGCCAGCTCCTGCTTATAGAGGAACATCTTGGGTATCTTCCGCCCTGGTACTCGTATCCACGTCCTCTGTCTGGGCTGCGAAAACTTTGCTGATATGTGACTCGGTCGAAGTGACTTTTTTTGCCCCCCCCTGTATATGCTATTAGCACATGAAACTCCACCTAGGAAATCTACATGGAACTGCAGAGGAGCATCACCATGCGGCGTGCCCTGGACATTTTATCTGCGCTTTTTAAAATAAAGAGTTACCGAGGCATTGATCACGAATACAACCGTACAGCGATGCTCACGTTTAGTCGCGGGAATCGTCCATAAAGGATAACGGAACATTCAAATTCCATCAGAATTTCGATCTGTTTATTACAACTCCTACACATTTTTCGCCACTACAGCTTTTCATAACGATCGTTTAGTTACAGATAAATAAATCGAAGAAAGACATTCTGGTACACAGTACCTACCTAATACTCGGAAATCTCACACGATAGTGAGCAAACGAAATGTGCCTTCCACCAAAATCCAATGAGGCAGAATGAAAAAGCAAATCATAATGTCAGTAAATAAATAGTCACATCGGAGCGCAATTGAAAAATACCTAGCAAGGAATAAAATCGTGCGAAAAGCTTCTGGTGATATCACGATGTATCACAATGTATTAGTTCTTGAAATCCCACGGATGAAGATTACCATCGAGCTTGAATACTGGACAGTTGAAACAGTTCTTCTGCCACTGAAGAGGGCTTGCTCGGGCCGAAATCCTTGAAATCTACGAAAACGGAGATATTTCTATGCGGTATAGCGTATCTGTGTACATTCCACGATTATCGTATAGGCGGCACCAGGCCTATCACCTTGCTTTTGTCAGTTATACACTCATTTGTGAAACTGCAACGAGGAGAAACGCTCGTGAAGGATATGCTCGGTCCGCCCACAAGACAAGCGTGGGATGTGCGTTGAAGCACTACCTCAACACCAAAAAGATTTCTCAAGTAATGTGAAGACATTGTGAGGCAGTTTCTTGGGTTTTTTTTCTATTGCTGTGCGCTGTACCAGAGACGTTAGCGAGTTTCAGAACTGGAACCAACCTGATTGTCTCTGAGCGGTTGCGGGTCATTGTCGACTAACCACGGAAGTAGTCGACGATAGTCTGTCAGAAATACGATCACAACATCGAATACAATTCTTACTAGCCACAGTAGAACGACGCCACCCGCCAACGTTTCCAGGCGGATCACTGTGTCGATATACTGTAATGAAATCTTTTCATAACACACTTCCAAAAGAAATTTGCCCCGTTTGAAAATAACAACCGGCTTTGATAAAAAGAATAAAAATTTTGAGGTGCAGGTTGCGGTGTTGCAATGAGCCAGAGTAGCAGGTGATTCTTCGTTGGCTGACTCTCGTGTTGTAGCACTTCAATAAATCGACCAAACTTTGGTGCGAATGTCGCGCACGTGATATTTGCAACGGCAGACAAGACAATCGTAATTTGCGCGTCGCCGCGAGCGTCACATCCTGGACTTCACTGGCAGCACCTGCACCATTCGAACCAATTACATCGAACTCACCCCCACTATATCGCAGTCTTTCCTCATCGAGTTTCTGATTTTGTTGTACAAGTATACGTTGTGGAAAATAATGGCGGCTCCAGCGAGTACTAAGTTCGACACGACGACATATAGTCCAAGATGTCCCCCAAAGTAGAGGAACCGGTACAATTTCTTCTTTGTCACTTCGGGTTCGTTACGCATCCTAAAGAACTTCCGCTTATAGTATTGATCTACTGGAAAATTCCACTTACTCATAAGGATAGGCGGCGCAGTTCGGCGACAGGTGGGCATTTTGCACTTTGCTGACTCACTAGTTCAAACCTGTGGACTTCTGTGACAGGGGCTCTTTACAAGAAATGTCAGGCGATCTCTGACTTTGGCTGGTGTCATTTGTGGCTTCAAGAAAGTGCACAGGTCTCCACCCGAAGACTGGACTCGTCGATGGTAAGTAGGGAATGCGCAAAAGGTCCCACCACGTTGCCGAAGTGCGCTAAGAAGGCGCAAAAATCCGCTTACTTTTCACGGAACGCTATCGCTTTCATATGGAATAGAACAATAGCATAGCAAACGAGTACAATAATGGAAGATACAGCAATGACACCAATCGCTACGATCAGCAATGGTTTCTCACAATGTCCATATGTGCAAACTGTAAATAAACCAGTTAACAAATGTGTAGAACAGTGGAGCAATGCAAGTGTACTGCGAATTTCAGCTTCTGCTCTCGAGATCAAACGTCTTACTGTCTTTGCTTTTAGCCTGGATCGATGATGACGGTTGTAAGCGGTGCGAAGGCGGCCGCATAAAGAATAGAAATCAGCCAGATCAAAGCCACACCAGTGCTTACACGACGAATCGTACAGAGCGTAGTGAAGCCGTAAGGACGAGCAACGCTCACCTGAATTTAATTTTTGCATTAGAGAGAATGTTCATCTTGAAGTGAAAATGGACCACTCGCAGTAAAAAAGGAATAATTGCACATTCAGTAATACAGCATTAATGAATAAAGGTGAGGCGTTATTCCGTTCTTGTATCTCTCCTTAATCAGGGCACGCTCTGGGCTCGTTGCGGAGATAGTCCCAGATACGACCCCACCCTCACTTTTCCTCCGGTACGACTCCCTATCACTACCCGCGTAACCTTTTTCACACGAGCATATGGTCCATGTGAAACGAAAAAAATAGAGAATCGGAAAAACTCCCCCAGATAGCGTGCGACCCCCCTCCAGCAACAGAATACGACCCCCAGATATCAGCCTTCAGCGTGCAGCATTCTCAGGACAAGTCCGTAGCCTCTACTGAGAGTCAACTGCATCATGCCATCTATGCAGATCCGCATGGCATCAAACGTCCAAAGGATTCCAGTTTGGGGGTGGGAAAAAGCGGATAAATAAATCTGACAAAGGCACTAGCACGCGTAATAAGGCGACAGTTGTCAACGTTATTGATGGAAGGGCTGCGAATGGGGGTTTGGTCACACCCTTTTCGCAGCCCTTCCGCCAATACGTTGGCAGCAACGCCCCCAGTCATCGTGCCCAACACCTTTGAAAGCATAGTACAGGCTGGCAGTAATCAAGGGGGCTGAGTCCAGCTCTACATGATCCGCATCGCGACGGCGTCCCTCTCTTCTGGGACCAGAGTACAGCATCGTGATGTGTGAATGGTAGTGTAGGTACGACCCCCCCCTCCGAGATAAGATGTCAGTACGACCTCCCCCCCATCTAGAGAGGGTTCGGCGGACTCCTCCCCCTTCCCAACACGCAGTTTTCCCGCATTTTCCGGTCCAGTTGTCCAGTTTTTCACCCTAAAATTTTCGTCGGGGTGGGGGGGCGGGTACATAGGCAAAGTGAAACAGGAAAATTTTTTATCATATATATCAAATTCCTACCCTTTTTCCCGGAACTTATAGAATTTACTGAAAATTTTCTTACATTTTTCCAAGTTGCTGTCGAGCATGGGGGGGGGGTGGTAGGTAGTACACAGGAAACAGGCAAAATCACGCGAAAAGTCAACAGCCGGGAAAAATTTTCCCAACGCAGCAAATTTCTCTCGAACGCACATACGACCCCTCCCCCTCTCTCCAGCGGAAAAGTACGCCCCCTCTATAAGTTTCACACAACGGTGCTGTACCCTGCTGGGGCAACGGAGAGGGAAATGCCAATGAGGAAGACAGACAGTGGCAGGCCTGAAACCTATCCTACGGTGAGCATGGATGTGCCTTGGAAAAAAATGTGATTTTGTGATCCGCGATATATACATATGTGCAGGGGACTACTGAGTTTAACATAAAACAATTTATAAACAATTAATACAACAAAGACATAGACTGGACAGTGAAAGACGTTACCTGTCGCAATGCAATAACGAAGAGATGTGAAAGGCTCAGATGGATGAATCCGAAGGTGGAGACGCATAGGAAGAGTGCAAGTATTGTGTAGGAGGCCGAATGATCATTGGCCATAAACGAAGCGGCACATAACAGCGAACAGGAGAAAACATCAG
Organism: Cooperia oncophora; assembly: GCA_036418165.1. Classification (NCBI taxonomy): domain Eukaryota; kingdom Metazoa; phylum Nematoda; class Chromadorea; order Rhabditida; family Trichostrongylidae; genus Cooperia; species Cooperia oncophora. The sequence continues at coordinate 1,634 of MU914238.1, read as the reverse complement.
CCACAGTACGACTCAATACAACGCTGCAATTGCATAGTCGATCAGTTGACATAGGCATTTTCCCAAAATGAAATTGGCAGTAAGTAACTGAGTAGTGCAAAGGCTGTTCATGTTTGGTGTGGCATTTATGCTTACCTACACTCAGTATATTTTTCCTGCACACTTGATTTGATTAGGAGATACGCAGTGCCTCATCTCCTGGTCTCTGGAGGATCCTGGTCGTAGTTGTGCGGCATGAATGCTCCTCAGTAAGGATGAGCGTCTCTTTAGTCACTCGAGGATGCGCGAAAATATGGCCAAAGGTAACTGTAACTGGATGCTATTTCTGGCTGCACTCGTAGGCAAAGCGCGCAGCACGTGACATAGTATTACGCTACCACCGCTGTACCATATGCCAAGCCTAGACTAGCTGACAACGTTTTTATGGTGCACTCATATGGCAGTTGTCAAGGTTCTTGGCGATCTCGGGTATGGGAAAACACTGCGCCATTATTTCCCCCCTCCCTCCCACGAGTGGGGCTAGCCTAACGAGATGAACTTGCTCACGACTGAGGGTTTCCCGCTTGCAGTGGGTGGGCTTTTTGGCAAATGTACTGGGCGGTTGGGACAATACTCGCCTACGCAACTCGTACGCAAAACCTCAACAGTATCCCTCAGAGAAAAAAAACCGCTTGCACGTCCAAAACATACACACGGAAGAAAGGTTTTGTGTTACCAGAGCGATATCTGGGCCTTGCAGCTAGATAGGGCAGTGGCAAGTTTGCTCTAATGAACATCTCGTCCACAGGCTAGGTTTTTCCCTCCTCCAGCATTGCGCACTCGCACGTGGTGAAAGGCACGTGAAGAATAACTCAGAATCTTCGGTCAGAAAAAAAACGGCCGTACTCAGCTCTTGGCCTTATTTTATACTTTCTGGCCATCTCCTTCTTGGTCCCTAGTGCTTCCGTTCAAGCCAAGTGTTCCATCTCCTTCTTGGGTCCCTAGTGCTTCCGTTCAAACCAAGAATCGATAATCGACGTTGGACACATAAACGATTTCGATAGTCACATTTTTTTAAAGTTCGATTTTTCTCACTGCCGCTGCCCACCCGTAAGGGAGCTTCTCAATCCTGCCATCTCACATTGCAACTCTGAAACGGCAGGATCGGGAAGCTGCCCAAAGGATAAGGCAGAAGCATGGGATCACCTTTCGGTTGAAGATTCCGGTCTAAGAGCCATAGAATGTAATAGTGATAGTCTTACTAGTTAAAGGCTTCAGTCCAAGAAAATGTCCAATCTGAAATTTCGTTCAAAGGTTTTGTTCAAACTTATTGCTTATATAAGGAATCAACGTCACTGAGGTTTCAAAATGTCATCATTTTTGTAAGATCACCCCTTTGCTTACAAAGAAACTTTAGAAGGGGATTATCTACCAAGCATTCTATTTCAGTCATGCAAAGCAGATGAACTGAGATCAGTCAGGAGAGATCCGCTCTCAATCCTTCTGTTATCCTTTTTGGATCGGTTCCAGTTACATACTCTATTCAGATCTTCTTGGACCAGATCTTCACTTGCCAGCAGAGTGAGCGACACTTTTGATCCTCTAAGTAAATGCTATATGTATAATGAACGAAAAAATTCGGCACGACAGATCGG
>MU914237.1:1348-16397 GCA_036418165.1 Cooperia oncophora | reverse complement strand
CTTCTGCACCTTTTATGGAAAACTGCTATCCCGTGGGAAAGGGGGACGGGCAAGAGAATCGTAAATTGCCGCTTCGTCGCGCGCGGCAATGGGCGCGACGTTTCCTTAATTTGCACTACCCTTTCGATTGGAGCATCGGATTTCATGTAGACAAGGACATGGTAGACACTCATGTCTATTTTTGGTCATACATTGTCTATTCTCGACCAATACCACCTGAAATCGTCGTCATTAGCGGGCGCGACGTCGCACGCGACGGCCATTGGTACGGCGAATTACGATTCTCTTGTCACATACCAGTGGGAAGGTGTGGGTAGTGGGGCTGAACCAAGCTATGAAGTGAGAAGTGTTTAATGTTCTACCTAAGGAACAAAGGCAAGAGGACCTGTCGAGAATTCCCGGGAAGTTGCTTTCGCAGTCCATGACCTGCTGCCTGAGGAAACAGTCTACAGATGAGCAGCGCTCTAGCGCTCATAACCAATTCCGTGGACACACCCTGTCCAGGTACCGTTATACGAGATGTAATTCCAGAGTTTCACGTGACGAAGGCACTTCCGAAGAACTGCTGTGGAAAACCCATGCAGTGAAGGGCCAGAAAGCGAAGAGGTGACGAACATCAGCGCCTTCACCAATGGTCTTCATTACGGCTTGGCGCCACGCTGAGCTGGTGCAGCTTCTTTGCTGAAGTTATTCCGTTTGCAACTCTCAGTTGCAAAATGCGCACTCTGCAATTAGGGCTCAAGCCCTTCATTCAACAGAGCAGACTCTTGCATTTACAATTAGTACAATTAGTCACACAACGTGTCTTTGAGCGAATGAAACTTGCAGAAAGACATTTTCGTCTCACAGACGAGTGCGAGAGTTAGTAAGCTGGAGGTAAAAACTCTTCAAACAACATGGAATGCTATCTGATGGGATACTTAGCAAATTTCCAGCCGCTTCGGGCAATGTAAGGAACTAGTAATCGAGCATGGCGCACTACTAAAGACGTCCAAGAGACTCAAAGGCACGGTTCGTCGTGACTGTACTAGCGGCGTAAGAAATGCGCCTGTGACTTCTTCACTGGAATTCCCCTCCTCTTCACATATTCCCATTGAAGCACCTTTCCATCAAAGTCTCTGGAAAGAGTAACGCGCCAATGTGGAAGTCAGTGAAAGGACTGACCCCCCCCCGAGCAACCAACACGTACAGTGCCTTTTACGATAATTCAAGTAATAATACAGAATTTAAACAATAATATCCGAACAGCAAAACCATGTCGTCAAAAATCGGCTGAAATCCGTTGCTTTATACCTGCAAATAAGGGGAGCGAAGTGAAAGATGGCAGGGACGTATGCAGCACGTATTGAAACGCCCGAAACAGGTGGAAACTATTTATATAGTTGTTCCATGCCGCCAAGAGCTCCCAGAAGGCGAAGTCGTCGCTGCGCATTCATCCACGCCCCCTCACACACCTTCTTGCCCCCCCCCTCCCTTCACACGTTTCCAAGGACAAGGATAGGGACGGTATCAAGTTGTCTCAATATTCATGTACTACAGGGCCTGCAGGGAACTAGGATTTCTAGTCTCACTTGTAGTAATTGTACATTCTAGTGCTACAAAGCCGCTCATGAAGTTCTATAGAGTCATCGTCTAAGCGATGTTTGAAGCAGTTTGGTGGAGGATTGAGCCATTACCAGTACGTACCATATTGAGAAGCTCGTCTTTAGCCAGCAAGTGGAGCCTTGCAGTTGAATGAGTGTCGTACTAAATGTGGATATTCAGATAGTAGGGCCATTTCAGTCAGCATTTTACCATCTGCTAGAGATGAAGGCTCTGACAGTTTCATTTGTAGGATTTCGAACTGGTAATTAGTTTCTTTCAGAGCTCGTCCGAATAGTAATGAAACTCATCCTAGCAGACGCTGCAATAAATCGGTGAAAATGGGGATTAAATAGAAGCACCACAGTATTCCGATACTAGACGCCTTGCGTAAAAACACAAGTTGGGCGACTGAACATGAAAAACTCGACAAAATTAATTTTTCGAGATCGATGCCCATTAATACAGCAGGCAGAGTGCCCTTCATAACAAGGGTTGGTTTAAGCGTAGTGCCCTTCATAACAAGGGTTGGTTTAAGCGTATCTAGCAACTAAACAGAAAATGGGTCAAAAAAAATTGCCGGAAACTCTCTTCCAAGTCTTCCGCATGGGGTTGTTTATCACGCCTGTCTTGGAGCTATTACTGCAAATCAAGGCAGAATCGTTCCAGAGAAAAAAGGCTCGGGAGCCAAAGACTGTCATCCCTTGCACTTGGGCACGTCATAGAAACGTAGGAGATTTCCTCTTAATACTCCCCCCTCACCCAGGAAAACTTCTTCGACCTCGGGGACAGGCGGGTGAGCCCTGCGAAAATTTTCTGAAATAGTGAAATTGACTACGTGAGGGGCTGATCCCAGCTGAAGAAGGTTCATGAGGGTTAATCCTGAGGGAAGCTTGGAGTGAGACCTCTGTATTCGCAACCACAATCTTCAATATTCTCTCCATTAGCATGAGGATGTGCAGGAATGCAGTAATGACAATGTGCCTGGATGACACTGAATGTGGTGCAGCGACAAGTACAAGGCAAGGGAGAAGCCGGCACTTGTGAAGATGCCTCTACAAAGAGCTGCAACTCAAGATTCTCCTGAACCCTCTCACCAATGAACATACGCACTATTCAGTCGTTTGTCCTAGTTTCTATTTAGTCGGTAAGTGATGCAGCTACAAGCGGCGCCGATATTATGCGCATAGTGAGGTATCGAATTCAGGAGTCCTCCTTAGGACAAAGAAATCACCGAAGCATGTACTACAAACAAGGTAGCTAATTCGAATACAAAGTTGGAGATCATCATCCTTTTCAAAGTACTTGTAGGAAGTAGTCAGCATAGAACCAAAGCACTTGTAGGAAGTAGTCGGCATAGAACCATAAAAAACTGTCTGGAGTCAACTAGAAAGATAAATATTATAAGTGTGGACATTAGAAGAAAACTTGAAAATCATAGCAATGGCGCTGCCTACACCTTCAGGACAGGGGGAACTGGCGGAGAAAAACGAAAAGGATCCTACGCGGGCGGATCACATCTGTCCCTCCGGATCTGGATGAATGGTATCTATTCTTCTGGGAATATAAAAACCATGAAGCATACATCGGTTAGCCCCAATAAGTCATTTTGGGGTTAGCCGATGTATATATATGGCCTGTGACAAAAGAAACCGAAGTCCACTGTTGCGCACGACAACCGCCCTTACTCATATGGAACTATTTTCAACGAAATCGAGATCATATACGCGAGAAGCCCGGTGGCTCCCGTAGAGACCCAAGACACCTTGAAGAAATAGCATGTTGTGGGCGTTCAATATCGAGCCTATGGTGGACAAGTGATCACGGAAAAAAGCAGGGCAAAAATTCAGGGGAAAAAAAAAAAATCATCTGAAACACCGTGAGGCCCCTTGGCAGCCTCACTGCACTGAACGAGTTGTCCGGACCTTGCTCGTTTCATGCAAGCAAAACGACATCCTGCCGCCTCTGGCTCCCGATCGCCTTCGCGTTTTCCAATGTCGATACAATCTACCGTGAAAGAAAAACGAAAAACGCGGTGTAAAAACCGAACACGTAACAGAAGATAGCTATTGAGTTTCGGTGGGCGGGGCGTCAGAACTGTCACAGTTGCCCGCCCACAAACCAAAGAGAAGACAATTTTGGAAAGGGCGCACATAAGAGCAAATTAACATCTCTCCTTCCGGATCCAGATAAGTGGTATCCAACTTTTCTGGGAATATAAAAACATTGAAACGTACATTGGTTAGCCCAAGCAAGGCTTTGTATAGTGCAAATTGGGTTGAAAAGCCGCTAAGATTTTTCAATAGAAGTAAGATGCCGTTCCTAAAAGAGATCGGTGAAAGCCGCAAACTTAATAATTCCACACTATCAGCCTGACCTAGATTGCGTTAGATTCCACGAAACTTGTGCTCCAGGGCACTGTTCGAGCCTTGCCTTATATCGTGCTGAGTTCTGGCCTGCCACCAGCGAAGTTGAAGAGCCTCGGTGACGAGAACATCGCGCTGGACAGCCGGGGTTACCCCTACTGATTACGTTTCCAAGGATATAAAAAATGACATACTTGGTGTAGCTTCCGCAACTGACGAAATGGGCGGAGTTAAACTTCGCTGGTACGGCCATGTACTCAAGAATGAGACAATCTCTAAGGTTGATATTCGGGTTGCGGCGCTCAGAATGTGGCCTAGAAGAATCTCAGACAGCGCTGGCTCCACACGCCTCCTGCGAACTAGAAGAAAGTTTTTGCCCTTCCGGTTAGGCACTCAGTAGGGGAAGCGGTTCTACAAATGCCTAAAAGCGAACTTTGCTGGAGAGTGGGACAAGAATTTGATACCTGGACACACTGATCAACAACGTGATGCAGGCACGGACTCAGTTCTACTCTCCTCTTTTTCCCCCGACGTCAATACTGAAAGCGGAGGTAGAGGGATTTGCAAGAAGGGTTGACTGAGGACTAGAGCTACCCCTCGACAGTAAAGGTTCGGTCTTTGCTCAAAGAATGTGCCGGTTCTGGAATCATCCGGGTATCAGTCTCTGCAGAATGAACAAACTGCTGGCCAATATGAGGTGATCTAGCAAGAGAAGACGGCTAGGGAAGGTTTTAGCGCTCGTAAATCACACGCCTCCCACGCACAGAGTTGCTTTTGGACACGAAACAAACCTTTTCCGGTACAGTGTTAATGCGTGGAGCATGAGTCAGGCCAAGCCGTGAAAGCCCTTTTTTAGAGGTTCTCATCATGCGGTAAAAAATCGCTCATCAAAAATGCTTTCGATATTTTAGAAACAGAAATGAAAAATTGGGTTATAAACCGGCGTCCGCCTAATGTAGCAAGGCTGGCAGAACGGCACGGACGATATTTTTTTGTTGGGAAAGCAGCATTATTTTGCCTATTTTGTATAGTCTCCCCTCTTCATTAATTTTTCAACATTTTTCCAATACTACCATCCAACTAATTAACCACGTGGGACTTATTGTCAATTCATCCTTCTTTATGGCGCGTTTTGCAGAGTCGCACGCGACAACGCGCGTGAAAAGCTGGAAGGCACAACGCAACTGCCTTTTGTGTACAATTCAATCTTCCACTTGTTTTTCAACTATTATCGAATGGAGATCATAAAATGGATAAGAACGAACAAAAAACAAAATTAAAGGCAAGAAACATTTGTTCGAAGCGGAATTGCGTCTTATACCCTCGAGACGTGGTAGGCGTGGCCGCGCATTTCAACCAGACATGGCGATGGTTGTGCTTTTGCAGAGACATTTTCAATTAACAACTTTCGCACAGATGTGTCGTGTCTCTGTCGAACATAGAACAAGATGACAGTTGTCTCAAACTGATATATCCCAGGAGTGACCCATTCTGCGCTAAGGCTCGAATGCCAGCCGTACTCGTCCAGGCATTAGGAAAGTATATGGGTGAGCTTAAATACTAGAAAACAGAGCAAATGGTAATGATCGACATGGAAAAACAGCGATAATTTTTTAGCCATAGCAAGGGACGAGACAAGGGATTTCCCCGTGAGAGATTTCAGAGGCGTTTGAAACGAAGAAGTGCATGTCATTAGGTGCGGCTTACACAGAAACAGGAGAAATCAAGGATGTCCGGGCAGGTTGAGCTCATTATGCGTGTTTTTCATGAAGCGAGCACAGATCAATATGTGATTTGATACCTTATAACGGGATGAAACTCAATTAGAGGCATCTACCCGTTGTGAAGCGCCGCTGATAGTCACGGGGATAACGACTGAGACAAACCTTCCGTCTAACATAGAACAATGGACTTAATGATCATATCAGAAAAGATGTCGTTGGGTTCAATCTGTAAGACGCTTCAAACATCGCCAGGAAAGCGCTTTTAGAGCAGTGGAAAGACAGAGTCAGCCTGCGAAGTGTAGGCTTGAATTTCGGCCATCATTATTGTCTGAGATAACTGCAGTAATTACGGCAAATATGCTGTCCAAAGGCTCTCGTTAACAAGCCAACGAAATTTCAACGAAAAATGACATAACGTTTAACTGCCATGGGGCAAAATGTTTACTCATGGCGGAAACTTCCTGTTTTCGATATCAAAAATCATAATTTAAATAGAATGCCGAGGAGCACAAGCCGTATCATTACATGCATAGTTAATTAGACGTGTAAAGTTGAAGAGATATTCAGAGCCACATTGAAAAGAACCTTTTTCGGATTTTTTGTTTCTATTTTGAGTGCGAAAGGGTCAAGACGCTCGAAGGCATCGCTAGAAAACTGGCTAATATTGTTCGCTAGTTGCCTCGACACAAAGCTCTTCTGTCAAATCAACTGTTTGTGGCAGCCTATGTCCTATCTTCTATTTGACGACCATGTCTAGGCGTGAGCCACAGACGCACATGTGTAAGAAATTTCTAATACGACATCCCCCACCCTCACCACATTCTTCGGATCTGGTACAGATCCCGCTGACTTACCCCTTCTGAACTGCGGATCGCTGCTGAGGACTGCACCCGGTGAGCCTTCAAATGGCCTCATATATAAGAACAAGGAAGTTGGTCACAAATCATTGTAGCATAATGGCCATCACAAATTACTGTAGGATAATGGCCAAAGGTCAGTAATGATTGCTATGAAAGAAGGCGCATTCCACACCGGTCATTAGGTGGGTTACATGATTCATTGCTCCCTTCTCAATGATGAGAACTCCTTCGAAGATGGCAAAGAGGAGAGTGGACCAAAGAGTAGGGCGCCATGGTTCCGGTGACTCCGCCCATACGATCGGAGTGGGATGGGCTTTCATGTACGAAGTGGCAGGGGTATAGAGAAAGAAAAAGCCGGGGTTGATACCAGCAAGATGTGAAAAGGTTCGCAGAACCACCAGTTTGGTTGAAGAGATAAATAAAAGCTTGAAAGCAAAGGAAAATGTTTAAATGGGTCGAGGAAAAGGTGAAAGGACGGGTGGGATGAAATAGCCAGTCGACATGAGTCCCTCCTTTTCCCCGGCTAATCAATGGCTGTGGAAAGCGCTCTAAAAAGACCGCAGGCACAGAGGCGAATGGGGAAGAAGGCTATAAGTCGTGGATGTAGGAGATAAGGTAAAGGTAAAGGACATAAGGGCGCTATCCGACGACGAAGGATGGGGCGGTTCACAGGTTCCGCTCTGGTGAAACCTGTGAACTCTTGTAAAGCTCGTCTAGCCAACATGTCAAAACCCATCAACTCATATCTTGCTCATGAAAGAGCTCTCTAGATGGCTCGGAGTGCAAAAGCCCCCCCCAAGTCGCAGACTGCGCCGGACATAAGGTGGCTCATCATTGCAGAACGTGGGCGGGGGGTTTTTTTGCGTGTGACTCGGCTGTTGACGCGCTGTCTCGTGCGCGTCACAGCCGAGTCCACGCACAGCCCACCAGTCCCTGCAATGATGAGGACTGTAAGTGTGAAAAAAACACACCAACATACCTGCCGCAGTAGAATCACATACCTCTAGAATTCAAAGGGATAGATTTCTCAGATATTTTTTAAAGAACTGGCTTTGTTGTATATTTCAAGTCAAGCCCATCAGTTGGTTGATCTGTGACGGTTTTTTTGAACAGCATAATAGTGTGATCTTCATGTTTTCTGTTCTTGCTTTCGGCAGATGAAATAATCACTATCGCAGATGGTATTAAGCTCTAAAAATTTTGATGCAAGCTCCGAACTGTTGCATAAGAAATAAGTTGAATGTTTGCAGTGAGAAACAAGTTGCAACATTAATTGTGTGACAGCTGAAGGCTTTGCAGCTTTTATGAAAAACTGTCTTCCCCCGGGAGGAAATAGAATAGCAGGGTCTAGAGGCACATTACATAATAGCAGAGCTTATGATTAAACATATGGGCGAGTCAGATAAGGGTCGAGTCGGAACGGGGGAAGTTAATTTCCTTCAGTTTGCTTTCTTCGTGGAAATTCGCAACAGCTCTTACATAAAAAGCTTTGCGTAAGATAAAAAAGGAAATAATACAGATTTCAATAATAAAAGAAGTTAATAATAGCAAGAGATTTTCAAAGAGGTGGACTGTAGCCGCAATCAGAAATACACTTTTGTTCGCTGTGGCTAATGGGGCTTGTGGAAGAAGCTGGGTCTGGCGCGCCGCCAACCCATTCTCCACCATTGTTAAAGCGGATAAGTGACACTTGTTGGTGGAAAACCACTGTTACGAACGATATGATACAGTCTGGTCGCTTGTCGAAGGAAAAAAGAAAGAAAAAGGCGGCGGTGGACCAACCTGGCTTCACTGACACCTCCCGTCCTCCACAGCGAACAAGACTGTATGATCTTCTCTCTGATCTCTGATTCCAAGTATCATTCCAGAAAATCAGCCAAATCTACCAGTTGGAGTCCTGCCAAAGAACTTTGCCACCCTGTCGTGCAGACCACCAGTGTGCAATCCGTATCACTCCTCAATTGGCGTTGGGGTGAGTTAACAAAATCTATTATTGACTGGTAAAATCTGGTTAGGGAACGAAGGGCCTTGAAAGGCGCCCCTCATACTGCTCTGTCATCTTCTGTCACACTGATATCAGCAGTACTTTTAGTTGTATTGCCTATCCTGAACTTGTGAATAATCTGCTAAAGATAACTTCAGGTAGAGGCCAACGTGCACATCGAGGACGGTTACGAAGGTGAACTCGACCTGCCGGTTCCACTCAGCAAAGGAATCGGATATCGACTTCCTATCAGTGGCAATTACCATCGAGGTGAACCTGTGTCCAAATATTAAGCGAAAAAAATAAAACCTAAAAACTAAGAAGGCATTAGAAGTGAAAAGAAAAGGAAGAAAAGTAATGCGAAAAAAATGATGCCATCGAGCTGACAGAGCAATACTGGTTTTTGCAAAACAGTTTTGGTTTACCTCTAGTGGAGGTTTATCTCCAGTCGTTCTTCTCGACGACACATTCCACAAATGCAACCCCTGGGCTTCTGGATTCTAGTATGAATCAGTAAATCCACCTAGTTGAACTGCCAATAAAAAAAGAGCAGGACAAAACTGTCGAAGGCGCTTCAAATAAGGCCCTAGCTTTGGACGAACATTCGAAGAAGAAATACATTGTTGCGCAGGCAATAGAGCCAGCCTCAGAGTATAAGATTCTGATAAACCTCCTTCAAAGTTACAGTCTGGACCTTGACCACATGGGCCGACCAGCTCATACCACTGCTCAACTCCTATTGGTGCGACCTTGTGAATTCACCAATCAGAGGGTCGCAGTGGTGCAGGTAACCACTCCCAGCGACCAAATGATGTGCCTTCATTGACACCAATATTCTAGACGCCGATCATAGGGGCGGGGAAAGTTAAAGCACAGCGGCTCCCCCTGGTATACCCTCACTCCGTGTAAGAAAATGGGGTCCACCATTGTTGAATGCGTAGCGGACCAAGTGACTTCAATCGGCCTGGAATGTGCCTTTGATGGGACCAATCACGTTTGCAATGCATTGCTCAGTGAATAATTCATAGTTTAGATACGGACGATATCTCGGTAACTTATGGACAGAATCTCCATCCTATCGATCCTCTTGTTTTTGCTCCCGAAGAAGACCTGTTTCAAACGAAGCGACGTCGTCGAGGTGCTGATTTTTTATTGGTAAGCAAAAACTTCTCACTTTTCAAAACACGGCAACCCCAGGGGATTTTTGCGATGAAAGGCAGATGAGCAATTAGCCAGAAACTTCCATGAACATGAACGTAAGGAGTGAAGAAGATACATAGTCGATAAAGTCGCCATCAGTCGGAGAGGTGTCAAAAGGGGCGGAATGGACCTACCTTCCTTTTACCAATGGTGTTCGTTTGGTGGTCGATCTAGGAAGAACACAACCAGTGGTACAAGCTCTGCGGGTGGGCCATTCCATCCTCCAGAAAACCGCCCCGACTGATTGCGACGATATTAACTGCGCAAGCTTTTTCGCAATAATGGCGAGTAAATTTTCCGAACAGTGAGGGGGTCCTCATAGGGGTCAAACATTCCAAACATGACAAACATGTATATGCAGTATAACAGCCATAACGCCGAAAATAGTTCATTTGAAATTTATTAGATGTAGAAAATAATAAAACCTATCGACCTTGGAAAAAACCACGGAAAACCGCTTCAGCCGTAGAAGTTCCGAACTCTGATAGTTTTGGATATAGTGGGAGGGAAGGGCATGAAGCCGGCTGATCGAGTTGGGCTGAGCTGAGCCATAAGGAAAGGCCGGCTTTTCAGGCAGTGAGACATCCTATGTATGTCGTAATGCCTGACGGATGAAACAGTCTAATTACGTTTTCAATTTCACGGGAAAATTTGTCCACGTCGTCCCATTTGGCGTCAAGTATGCATAAAAAAGTGCTTTCTATTCTCGTAACGCATCGCTGCTTTTTCAAACATATCTTCGGAAACGTGCAATATTTCACTATTAGTGGTCCCATTCTCCAAAGTTTAAGCCAGACGCCCATTGAATGTTGAACGCAGCCCAAATGCTGGTGGATCGCGAAGAAATTAGCAGTATCTAAGTCCTTTATTTCTTGTTTTTTTTCTAGACGTCCCAGTTATCTTCTTTTCAGGCTCGACAAGTTGGCTTTCCCTTCAGAATCGAGGCATCCAATATGGGTGGTCGCTTTGTTGGAGGAAACCGGGTTCTCCTACCTACTCACTGACGATTTTATGTGCAAAAGACAAATTATTAATAAATATTGTAAACGCTCTTTTTCCGGAGAGTTCCTTGTAACGGGTGCATGAAAATGACGCCGGAGATGTCAGCCGCAAGTGATTAAGTGATAAAGAGGAGACTGGTGATAGTATCAAAGTGACCCATTTCGACCCGAATCGGATTTCCTGTTCTAGACGGTTACAATCGCTGGATCATAGCCATCAGTGGCTACTCTCCTTTTCACTTTTTTCCGATTGAACTTCATTACTATCTTCAGTTAACTTGCAATTCTCTGACCAACTTTGGAAAAGTTAAGTCTTGCAAACTCGCTTATAAATTGCAAGCCAGTACCTGACCAACCATTTTGTTCTGTATGTAAGAAGAATCTCCACTAACGTATTTCTGGCTCCTGAAAGGGCGTAGTGGAAGGGAGGGAGGGGCTCTTTTTTTTCCCGCGTACTTATCGAGAATTCTTGTGTTATACTCGGTTTGTTTCAACCGTCGATGATAGTCACTTGAAGGCGTAGGCATACGTTCTACAGTGGAGAGAATTTTTCGCAAGATACGATCTCCCTCTCCCAAAGTTCCTTCCTCTAATACGCTCTCCCTTCCCATCTTGCCTACTCCAGCTTTCCGAATTCTCCTAACTCTTAATACCACGGTACGGAGTTTACGTCCAAAGATTGCTTCTTTTCTCGCCAAAAAAACTGCCGCCGAGCGCGAAGGAGTTGGATTGTTGGGCCGGGGGGGGGGTGGAGACGCGGAAAGCTCCACCGATACTGAACCATTTTTTTTTCAGACGACAATAGACGGTCATGCGGCTGAGACGTGGCGAAGCCTTGCCCTGTTGGCACACATTTTGGCTCAGACTAAATGGGAGTGCATGAGCTATTAAAGATTACGAAACTGAAACAAGAACGGGACAAAACAGCCAAGAGCGTGCGAAATAGGGCCTTATTAACGGCTTCAAGTGGAAGAGCATACAGCGCATTGTTGTTCAGCGCGGTCAGTGCGGAAAATCACAGCGGTTGCAACATAATCGTAGAAAAGAACATAATATCAGGCGACATTATCTCTAAAGAATAGAATATCAAAAAACGGAAGCCGGTCAATATGCCCTCGGAACGGATAATTACGCTGAAAAACCTTGCAATATTCCCAAGCAAGGGAATTACGTTACCAATAAAAACACATCCCCCCCAGAAATATCCGTGGAAAAGCGGAAAAACACTGAGCCGATTAAGGGCGAAATTAGATGATCAAATTGTAATCAAGTTGCTGGCCGATGGGGCTATGTGAACAGCGAGACTCAGCGGGAGTGGCGATCAGCATGTTGAGCCCTGTCCGACGCTCAGAAAGTGAGCTTCGTTGGACAAAAGGGTAGAGTCTGATCATGCACTGTACATATCGTCCGCTTGTTACTTAGGCTCCACCTACCCGTGGATAAGTTTTTCCGTTTTTCCATGGAAAATTGGGGAATGGCAAAACTTTTGGGTGGAAGGGTGAGGGCGTAGTTCCAGCCAGCAGTGGGAGGTGAAGCAATTATCGAGCAGGTTTCTAATTGCCACAGAATGGTGGAACAAGTTACATGACTTTTTCGTTTGATGATCTCTCTGACCCTGACAGACCATGACAGTAAAGATTCGCTGAAGTTGACAAAGCAATTAAAACTGAGATATTTCCTTTTTAACCGCACTACAATAAGTCAGTTTTCAAGTGGTGAAATCTACAACAACAATCTTATTCCTGAAAATAATCCTGATTTTCAATGTCGACCAGGCAACGCTCTTGAAAGCAGAAACATAAATAATTGTGCCCCGAAGAAGCTCAAAGTAAAATTCTCGGAGCTACGGAACTCGGACTCAGCAGAAAATGATAACAGCTGGAAACGACAGAGTTCACTTTTTATTAGGACAGGAACGGGGTGATGTATGAGACACATAATTGAAAGCCGAAGGTTCTTACATTCTTCCCTAGTAATTCATGCTTTTTGAATGCTCATCGAATTTAAAGTACGTTCTTCGAGTAACGTCAGACTCAATTCCCATGAGAAGAAAGTGGAAAAGTAGCAATGTTGATCGATTCATTGAGATATAATATAAGGCATTGTAGACTCCAAATAAGAAAGCGAGAGTTTTGAAAGTGTAACTGAAATAAAAGTGAAAATGTTTGAGATGGGGCTGTACCGAGCAGCACTGCAATTGAATGCGTGGTCAGAGGGTCAAATCCTGCACACCCAGGTCACCTTTGCCTCCTATATCTCCTCTATAGGCCATCGCCATTGGAAATGACAAGACCCCTTCATGGTTCTATGAAGCAGCATGCATGTGCGTTGTGCGAGTCCCCACAGGGGGTCGTATTTGGCAGCTGAGAAGGAAGAAAAGAGGATAGGGAGAATTTTGGCGCAGTCCCCCTTGGTGGAGGCATTTTGCCGTCACTGCCGGTACCTCCTGTGAGGTGTGTACATGACTTTACGCCGAGGTGCTAAGTAAGGTCAACCTATCTAAAGTGAAATTCCCCCTCCTGTGGAGACCTGTGTACTCTTGTAAAGGTACACGCCTCGTGAAGACGCATTGTGTACGTCAGGAAGAATTATGAAAGAAACTATCGAAAGTTCACTATGTCCTCCTCTACGCTGAACAGCGAATTTTTCTAGCAGATGATTTTACCTCATTTCAGGCGGGATATATATCCCGCGTAGCAATATTTTGGAAAGACACAGGGAGTGAAGTTAATGGGTTGGGGGTCGTAAGGGGGAGGTTATGAGTCAACGGGATCGCATTAACACTGCCATTTCACACATTTCGATGATGCACAGCCATGACCCTGTAAAGAATAGAGCGTTTGGCGCAGCGCAGATCGAGCGCAGCAAGGGCGGCGTTATTCAAACAATGATACCATTCCGAGGGGAGACGGGCAAGAGAATCGTAAATTGTCGTCGCGCGCGGCAATGGACGCGCCTTATTTTGCACTACCTTTTCGACTGGAGCATTGGATTTCATGGTGGACATTTATGTCTATTTTTGGTCATACTTGTCTATTATCGATCAATATCACCTGAAATCGTCGTCATTAGCGGGCGCGACGAATGACGACTCTTACCACATACCCCATTCCGACTCCTCTGCAATTGGTTGGAAATCTGCCCTGGCTGCGCTAAAAGCCACGTCACTGTCATACGCCCTATCGTTTGTAGGAATCATAACTGGATCAAAGGGTCCCAGCAGCTCATTGCGTACTCTTGGAACACATCCAAAACCCACCCGGGTGGAAATCGCACATGGAACATCACACAGAGCTGGTCCTTCAACCCCTTGTTCTCCTCCTTCCGTATTTTGATTACTTTGCGTGTGATGTGCCTTTTAATATTTCCTTGCGTCTACTATAGACTTGTTGTATAATATTTGTACTTAAAGACACATAGTACGCTCATACACATTGAGGGTGTATGAGACTATCAGCCCCCCAGATGTCGATGTGTCGTGGTCCCCCGCCCAAACATGCCCAGGAATGGAGATACAGGGCCGTGAAACACGCTATTCTTCCATGCTCCGCCCACTGCCTTTTTACGGCGCAGATTCGCGTTCAATAACTATCCGTTGCAAGCGACGCCTGTCGCGTGCGGCTCTTTGGCACTTTGCCAAGTCCTTTAATTGCGCTCTCAAATACAAGGAAAACGCAATTTCCTGATGCGGATAACATTGGAGGTGCTACAAAATAAGAGCAGAAGATGATGACAAGGGGCAGAACTCAAGAGCAACTCGGCTGCATCTGCAGTATCCATCAAGGGCCGCGCATTCCCACAAAACATGAAAATAAAAACAGCCCAAGCGTCCCACTCGTTTGTTCTAAGTATTTCTATGGCTTTGGCGCCGGATCGTAGAAATTTACAGGCCAGTTTATCTAATTTGCCTTTCCTTGATTTTTTCATTTTTGTTTTGTTTACATTTACATCGTTGTGCTTCATTTCTAGCCTGTGTGATTTTGAAGCATGAGCAACACCTTAAATTTTATTCGCATCAGGAAATTGCGTCTTGCTTGTATTAAACTAACGAGTATGCCGTTTTTAGTTTTTATTTTCATGTTTCGTGGAAATACGTGGCCTCCGAGGGATGTTGCAGAAGTGGCACAGTCGCTTTTGAGTTCTGCCCCTTGTCATCATCTTCTGTTCTTATTTTGTAGCACCTCCAATGTTATCCGCATCAGGAAATTGCGTTTTACTCGTATTTGAGAGCGCAATTAAAGGACTTGGCAAAGTGCCAAGGAGCCGCACGCGACAGGCGCGCTTGCAACGGATGTTATGAACGGCGGGAATCTGCGCCGTAAAAAGGCAGTTG
>MU914235.1:4312-23190 GCA_036418165.1 Cooperia oncophora | reverse complement strand
CAGACGTGCAGAGAACCATAAATACCGAGACACAGACTAAAGGAAAGGTATAATCTTCACGACAGAGCTACCTCCCTAATTAGAGGAAGCGATATGGAGACATTACCGCTGATGCCCAGTACTTCAAATAGCGAGTAGAACATGAGGGAAACGGTATTTAGGCGATTTTAATGATTCTAGATTATCGTACGAAACTATTGGCGCGTAAAAATAGTCCAAAAGTTGTAGTTTAGCGCACTGTAGCCCTCAACAGAGACACAAGGTTGGAATGCAGCCTTCGAGGACGGTCGGATACTCACTGACAGATGCCACAATCGCACAAAGAAAAAACTGTTCGAAGAAAGAACTTGAATGAATGACTCATAGCGTGCCACGAATTGTTGTGAAAGATCAAAATGATGAAATGCCTACTCACAGCATAAGCAGCCATGCCAAAGGCACCGTAGATGTAGAGATAAATCAATAATAAATTAAACAATAAATTGGTAGAGGCAAATAGAGGAAGCTTACCGCAAATGTTCAAAAAACATTCGCGATCAACAATCTTACTACCCCAGTTGACACAGCTTGAGAATTATTGATTTTGCGTGATTTCTTCTGAAAAGTCGCAGTCCAGCGAAATGGCGGCAATCACCACAGACCCATCACATTTTACGATTGCTCTCGCTCTCAGCACCATTCTTGCCTCTTTTTATGCCGCCAAAAGTACCATTACGTTTCCGAGCGCTCAGTGTTTGTTGTCGAGAGGCTAACACGCGTATGAAACTTTTCAGCTGACCTCTAATCTTCTGGTTCGGGTGGTTAAGGCATTACCACTAAGAGGACCGGTCGTCCCTATAGATCATTCGTTCGAGTTGCGCTGAAACCCTCGATCAACACTGGGGTGAAAAACGTGTACTGAATCGACTGTTCCGCCAAGGAAATGAGCCAATAAGGCAAGCGATATTGCGATTGCAACCCTAAGCGATTTTAGAGTGTGTTCATACTTCGCGACAGCGTTGTGAGCGACTAGGAAGGTATAGGTATCAATCCAGCATTTTGAAAAAAAGTATAGATATTGATTAGCGCTGAAAGCGTTGGTGGATGCTCAAAACGCTATCGATGCGTATAGATTTCTAGTCGCTTGAAAAGTATGAACGCACTCTCACCACAAGCTTGTATTAAGTAAACCAAGTCGCTGGAGGACAGTCTCGCAGAGAACACACTGTTCCCACTAAACCTAAGCCTTATTTTGGAGAACGCGCTGTCGACTACCCTCCCCTTGCCCTTCCCAAAACTGTCAGTGGCTACCCGATTCAAAGTATCCCTTCCTTGCCCAAGTAATCCGGCCCCCATCTGCAAGAGGTTGCCCACAAATTCAGGCCTCCACGATGAAGAGACGTAGACGCAGTGGACGAATATCCTCAATTGTAATAGACGCCGCTGATAAGCGTGGGCTTGGCGAGCACTTCGTAAGACGACGAGATCGCGTTTAGTCTTTGAGTTCGAGCGCTACGCGGAAGGTAGAAGTTCGGCTACGTTGTCTTGTCCGTCTCTCCCGACTTTGCGGCAGCCAGACAGAATATAATCACACGTAAGGGGTAGTAGCACCCATTGGGCAAAGATTTTCAAGCTACATTGTAGCAGATGTTGTCGCGAAAGAAATGCGCGCTTGAGTTTAAAAAATTTCATTTAATAAAAACGAATTTTGAAGCAAAATAAATGTTCAAAAGAATAATTCCATTACTATCATTAGACTTGCTGCCAACGTTTATGCAAAGAATGGTTTCCTCTTTTTAAGAACTTGGCCGGCTGCGACTCAAAGTAGTTGGACACCCAGAGTTGGACTTCATCGCGGTTTGTGAACTTTCTCTCGGCCAGGGAGTGCTGCATCGACCGGAACGGATGGTGCCAGGTCTGGGCTGTATGGCGGATGAGGCAGGACTTCCCAGCCCAATTCCTCAATTTTTTCCAAAGTGATTTTCGCGACATGTGGACGAGCGTTGTCGTGGAGTTTTGTCGACGTCGTTTCGACACCTTGACGACGCAGTAAGAAGAGAGAAGGTAACTTAAAAAAAAACAAAACAGACAGACAAAAATATATCAAAAGATGCCCAATAAAAATCTTTTTCTATAGACAAAACTGTTTTACAAAATCTTCTAAAGTAGGAGAGAAATAAATGGACAAATTCAACGCGCATTTCTTTCCGAACAACCTAATATATATAAACGCTGTGTTCACCCTAAGTGGAACCCTAGTGCTTATTTGGGATGGCTTCAACAGTTTCCTCCATACTTCCGGTTTCAATTCTGTATCTAGAAATTATCACGTAATACACTGCGTCCCAAAAGTATACAGCCACCCATAAATCTCACAATATCCCTCCCTACACGACGTTTTCAAAAAAGCCTCTAGGTATAAAATGTGGTAATTACCAGTACCAATTTGCATGCCAACTCCGAGAACTGACTTTCCACAGCAACTTCAACTTTCTCTTATTTTTTGAAAATTTCTCACTATGACAATGTCCCACAAGTATACAGCCACCGCATATTTTCCCATTGCGTCTCATTTTTTTCGGGTAAACTTTCTCATCATCTCTACCTTTGACCTTTTCCAGGTTATGGCGAGAGGGCTTTCACTGTCTGACTTCGAAAAGGGGCAGATTATCGCAAAGAAGGCTCAAGGACTGTCGAATCGTCAAATCGCAAGAGAGTTGGGCCGCAGTCATTATGTTATCGATCAGTTTGTCAGGGATCCCGCAGGATATGGAGTCAGGAAGAGTTCTGGGCGTCCTCCTTTGCTGTCTGAACGAGATAAACGTCGTATCCTGAAAGAAGCGTCCAACTCCACGATGTCATGCAGGGAAATAAAGTCATCGCTGAATCTCAATGTCTCGAAAAATACTGTTTGGCGTGTCTTGAAGAAGTCAGAGTTCATCATCAGAGAGAAAATGAGGAAGGCACCGTTCCTGACAGACCGCCATCGCGAAAACCGACTCGCCTTTGCTAGAAGATGCTGCCGAACCGACTGGAGCAAGGTTAGCTTTCGTGCTGCGGTGCCCCTCTGCTTGTCTTTTCAGTTTTTTTTCTCTAGGTCGTGTTTTCCGATGAGAAGAAGTTCAACTGCGACGGCCCCGATGGAAATAGATTCTACTGGCACGATCTCAGGAAAGATAAGCTCAATTTTTCGAGGCGGAACTTCAGAGAGGGGTGGTGTCATGGTCTGGGCTGCGATCGCATCAACGGGACGTTTGAAGCTGTGCTTCGTATCGAAGAAAATGAACTCTTCCGACTACGTAGAGGTAATGCGACGAGGTCTGTTACCTTTCTGGCGAAGGATACGGCATGAAAGTCCTGTATTCGTGCAAGACAATGCACCAATCCATGTCAGCCGGAGCACTCGAGCGTGGTTCAGCCGTCATCAAATCACTCTTTTGGCCAGCGAATAGCCCAGACCTAAACCCTATCGAGAATGTTTGGGGCTTCATGGTACGCAGGATATACGCGCACAATGCGCGATTCGAAAATGTCCGTTCGCTCAAGGAGGCTATCATTGATGCATGGCACCATGTCGACAAAACACTTATAGACCACCTCTATTCGAGCATGGACAACCGCATTTTCGAACTTATTCGAAAGAATGGGGCTGCAATAGATTATTGAAATGACGATTTATTAAATTTGTTGTACACTTGTTGTTTTCTGAATCGATTCGTTTAGTGGCTGTATACTTGTGGGACATTGTCATAGTGAGAAATTTTCAAAAAATAAAGAAAGTTGAAGTTGCTCTGGAAAGTCAGTTCTCGGAGTTGGCATGCAAATTGGTACTGGTAATTACCACATTTTATACCTAGAGGCTTTTTTTGAAAACGTCGTGTAGGGAGGGATATTGTGAGATTTATGGGTGGCTGTATACTTTTGGGACGCAGTGTATGTCTTTAAGTCCTTGCGACAGCGAGTCACAGAGTCGCGAGACCAATAGATTCAAAGATCAATCGAAATTCATTGCATTAATTTTATGAAGCATCTGATTCCCCGACAGGGTATAGCATCGTTGTGTGAAACACACAAGGGAGGGGGTCGCATTCTTTCTCTGGGCAGTAGAGGTCGTATTTGGTCGTTGGGAGAGGGGGGGGGGTCGTATGTGCCTTTGAGAGAAATTTGTCGCGTTGGTTTTCCGGTTGTTGACTTTTTGCGTGATTTTTCCTGTTTCATGTGCACTATATACCACCCCCCCCCGACGGAAAATCGGGTAGAAAAAAAAAAGTGGAAAATGGGGGAAATTTGTAGGTAGGTGTTGGGGAAGGTAGGAGGGGGGGGGGTGGTCGTACTTACACCACCACTTCACATCACGATGCTGTACCCTGTTCCCCGATTGCTCAGAGTACAAAGTATGACCCTGATGAAGTAAGTGGCTTGATGGAGACGCTCACTAGGCGCTAACTTAGTTGCGTGAGCCTCACGGCAGCGTCTCTGCGTCTCGTTCTCTAACCAAAACTCAGGCCTCCTCTTACAGCGCGGGCGACCAGAGTCGCCGCGAGCTACTCTCACAAAGTGAGCAGTCGCTGCTCTACTCTGACCGTCTGCAGTTCAAGCGTTGGTCCTCTTCAAGTGAAGGGACGCCAAAGCGCTACCGTAAGGCTCACTCTACTATCGTAGCACCCTTGGCGGTTCTGCAAAAACATTCCGCACTACAAACACCACATATCTTTCAATCTGTAATTTCAAACGTCCACCACATCTCATAATTTTGAATTGAGACGCACATTGACGTCATAATTCTCAATTAAATTCTAACCCACGGCAAAAATAACTCGCGAAATAGTCATAAGTATTTTACCAAGGTAACTGGTATCCTGCCTAACCAAACACGCCATTGAATGCCATAAACACGGGAACAAAACAAAAATGAACTTTGCCCATGTAATCAATACTGCCGAAAGGGTATTGTGATGGAATGAGCGTTTTCACCAACGACCTTTGCGGAATAAATAGTCTGCATGTAGCAAGGAATAGTCGGGACCAAAAAAAAACCCTTTTGCTGAGCAGAACCATGAATATCAGGCCTAGTGGGAGGAGGGAACTCTGGCGCGGATGAACCAACTACTTTAGGCAATCAGTGGTACCAGCGTTTGACTTAGATGTGAACTTACCTATTACTCCGCAGGACCCTGCAAAACGACCCGATGTAGCGAACTGGCGCCCAGAGCTTAGATGCACCAATATTATTCAATGAAAACCACATGCTCAACGACAAATTTTCAAAATGTAAAAACATAAACAAACGAACTCCTTCATAATAAGTCAGCAGTTGTCTCTACACTAGAGATTCAAAGGAAATGATTTACAACTGCAAAGGACCAGGACCTCCAGCAAAAGAATTTCGAAACACCTACGGACCGAAAGGCGACGCAATCAAACAGAGTGTGTAGCGAAAATGTCGGCGAGCATTCAAATTTAGTCGTGGTGTAGAAGGGGTATAGTGTAAATCAGCTTCCACACTCTAACTGACGGCGCATTTGGGAATCAGTGGCCTACTTCTTGCTGAATCGCATATCTTATGAGAGAGTATTGTAATTCTGATTTTACTTAGAGACTAGCAAAAACTATGCGACTTTCTGGAGGCGTTAGTATGGGCGGTAAACGACGGCCCTGCGTACTTGTAAGGTGTACCAGACACTTGGGAACGTTGAAGCCCCTCTGAGTCCATCTTGAAGAGGTTTAATCCAAACTCGAGGTCTCCTCCGATGAATGTTTTACTGGCCGTGCACACTGTTCCAGTAGTTCACTGCGCATTTAGGATGAAAGGTGCGAGAAAACCACTGTGAGCGGGGCACGTTGTACATTGGGATCCCCAGCGAGTGGGCTAGATTTAGTCGCTGGAGGGAGGAAGGTCCTAGTTGCCTCTGAGGAGAATGTTGTCGCCTGTTTTCTGACTTTCAAAAACTGGACACTTTCACCGGGAGAGCGGTGGAAAGTTGGGAATAATCTAGGGATTGTAGGAAGGGTGGGGGTTGGGAGGTGGATCGTAGCAGAGTAGGAAATTTTGAGGGAGGGTCGTATTCGAAAATTCTATGAGACTCTTTGACGGACCATAACACATCTAAATCGCTATGGCACCTAGCTTGGAAGCATTTTTACGCTGCCTTCATGCTTTGCGGGTGCGGGGGTCCACCAGCGTCTATTAGCGTCCACTAGCATCCACCAGCGACAATGAGCGTCCACGAGCGTCTCGAAGGCTGGGGAATTATACGTATCGATCCAGCGAAAAGCAGCGCCTACCAGCATCCACCACTGACCAGCAGCCTTCACGAGTGGAGAACACGGGTCAACAGGAGGAGGGTAGCAGACAAGCTGGTGAAGTATTGGGGGATAGGAGGTTGACAAACTGCTGGTAGAGAGTTTGAGGCGATAGGAGGGTACCAGCTGCCTGCTTCTCTCCTGTCGATCTACATTCTCCACTTCTAGACGTTGCTGGTCGCTGGTAGACACCAGTAGACGCTGCTGTTCGCTGGATCGACATCTAGACTTCCCTAGCCGAGAACGCTGTGCGATGGACCGATTCTTCATATACTTTCCTAGTCGCTGACACTGTCGACGCTCAGAACGCTGCTGGTCGCTGGCTGGATGCTTACACAAAGTACGAAAAACACAGCCAGTTCAAAAGGTGGAGCTCAATGACATTTGTAGATTGTGATTGTCTCACTACTGTGTGGTAGAGTTCCTTTGAATGAAAAGCGTTCACCTCACCCCTTCACAAAATCAACAATCAGAGAAGGTGCTTGGCCAAGAAATAGGAATATGGCCTAAAAAGTTGACTAGTGATGCGAGATCAATTGCTCGCATGGAAAATAGAATGGAATTTCTGGAATCTAGTTTTACCCATCATATGCACACCAATAAACCAATGAATGAACGGTTTCTGATAGAATTTGTTGCCTTAGTGGAGCGATGATAGGGAACAAAATCAATCTGATTGTCAAAAGACGATAGAAAATGAAATCAATCGCCTGTCGGCTCGGGCTGCTCCGTCAAGAGTTCCCGATAATGAAAAAATCTTTCGCCGTAAAATAATATAAATCAAAATGGCTCCGCAGAGCGGGCGAGAAGACAAAAAGAATAAAGTGGATGACAAAGAAGAAGGGAAAGAGGTGTTGAATCTGCAAAAGCATCGTGTACACTATTTCGGGGAGTTGCTTTGAATACTATCCAAGCATGCTAAGCAGAGAAAATTGTGTACTACTATGTGCCTCGGAGGGGACACTCTTCAGAGAGACGAAGTCGCGTCATTGTATATTTATTTGTAACCTCTCACCGAGACAGCATGATGTGTTGTGACGTGGATTACTCAACCCCAGAACATCATGTCGCTTGACCTCGCCCATAGCAGCAGTTTATTTCTTGTGGAGATGGACTGCGATACAACAGCAAAACTACTTTCACTGCGCTTTTTTCATGTAATGACAATTCCCTAGGGGCAGGATTAATCGGTTGGTTTCTCACACTTGTAGAGTACAGGGTCGGTTTCTTTACACATATTTCTTAATGATTTCTATCTCTAGTAGCGGTCTGGCTGAACCGCGTCACGCCACGTTCATCTGCACCCTCTTATGTGCTGATGAAGTGCGAAATGTACAGATTCTCTGTACTGCTCAGACAGCGGAAGGTCAGCCAGCAATCGCGCCTTTCTTGGTAGTTTTTTGGAAGGTGTCAGTGGCAAACGCTCTGGAAGATTGGAATAGTAGCTAGGTCCAGTTTGATGTAGCCCTTCTGTAGAACATGGAAGCAATATGCACTACTGTGGGAGAAGTTGAGTTCATAGTACTTCTACCAATTTGCTGAAGGTAGTGACTACATTTGCTCAGGTCAGCAGTTCCAGGATCATAGGACAGGAGGGGGTTGAGGCTCTCCCGCCATGCCTAGGGTGTGACTAGACGTCCCTCCACCAGCATCACTGGATCTGCTGCCCGCCCGTAAACCAACATACGTACTTCAATCAAGCCTGAACCTGTTTGAAATCTATTCAGCAGAAAAAAATGATTGCCAAATATTTTGTACTACCCTTTTCCGCGGCAATACCACTTGAAATTCGCAGTTTATTCTTTGAATAATACAATAGGTTATGGAATCACTAGCGGGTTAGATTCGTATTGTGCGGGGTCGAAAAGAGCATGAGCGACATCAGTCATAGGTCCATATTGAGGTCTGTTGTTGATCGGCGGCAATCGGTACTCCTGAACGTTTCGAGCTGTGCCATAAGCGAGTGCGTATCTGAAAATATTCAAATCTTGCTCACTGTAGAATAGAAGCTCCTTCTTTATCAGAAACTATAATTGTTCTGGCTATTTGTTTTCACCCACTTTGAGAGCTTCATTCGAAAGGGGGATGTAGTGATGCCTTTTATGAAGGTCGAATAGTGTCCAGAGAAATATAGTCGCCTTGATAGGATTTCCCGACCCCAAGAGAGTATTTAGTCATTTGGGGCGTATTAGGGAGGGAGTGGTTAGGGCCAGCCCGTTTTACATCAATATGTGGTCGCTTGCCAAGCTTTCCTCCGATAGATGTGCAACAGTAGCATGTGGAAACAGAGTCAGCGCCACCCCCGCCGCGCGCAAACCAATCCCAATCCCCCTGACACGCCCAGAATTCGCAGCAAAATAGACTATGTGTACATCAAATGGCAGTTCAGGAAGCAAACAGTTATATTTCTTATCCCTGAGTCAGTAGGCGTGGCATTTGAACATATCACGGAACTGGTTACCTCGTGGAATATTCCTGTCGGGACAGACTGAATCATTGCTTCTGTGGTCGAACAGAGACACGACAACAGTTGTGTCAAGGTGGAAATATTCCACCAGAAGCATAGACACCTTCAGGTTAAGTTGAAACATGCGGCCACGCCTACCCGATCTCAGGAATTTCGAGTGTAGGTAAAAGGAAGAGCAAATGATCGAAAAGGCGCTCCAAAACATGGTCTGTTTCGTCCCTTCTTCAGACGAACCATCGCTATCTCTCCAATCACGGGGCTAGTGCAAGCAGGGTGGGGATGGGATGGGTGAAATGGACGTGTCAGTGCGATTCCACGCCAGAACGCCTTCTTCTAGTGCAACCCCCGAAATTTTCCTATACCTCACATACCAGTTTCCAATCTCCCCGACTTCCTTACGAATTTATCAAAAATTCCCTTTTTTTCCCGAAAAAAGAACTGCGATAGTGTGTAGGGGGAGTTACACGGGAAGCGTCGCCAGCCAACGCAGCAAAGACCCACAGATTTGAGATAGTATAGGTGAATAGGGACACTAGGTAATCTTAGCAAGTACGTGGACACATGGGTGAATGGCAGGAAAGCAAAGAAGTTAAGGGTTTGCCTTCTACCATCTTTGGAAGCTGTTGTTTAGCGTAGGTTTCGGCGAAAGTTGGCGGCCACAGACGAAAAATTCGGGAAACCGAAAAGAGACTACAACTGGTGAAAATTAGTGCTGGATCATTGAATCGGGTCATACCAGGGAAGCGCGCTTGCTAAAGTTCATCCCGTGCCTGACCAGTGAGTGGGCTAGTATGGTCTTTTCGAAGCAGGCATGCGGGTTAGATTTTGGTCAAAGTCCAAAAGGAAGAACAAAAAAATTGTTGTTCGACAGAGGGCACCATAACGTTCATCCATGGGCACAAGGCGAAAAGCGGGCGGGCGACGTGAAGCGCTCGATGTCGGATCACAGGGACTACACCCATTGTTGCAACTTGCCCGAGAGACCGTTCTGCAGCAATTGTTGGCCACGTTACGACAAAAAAAATTGATAATGGTCATGAAGGCGTGTGTATGTGTGCGTTACTCATTTTCTTCAGAAGCACAAGTGCTGCGAAACCGACTCGATGCCTGCAGCAGCAACGTTCTCCGTCTGAAACAGCATTCGGAACTATGAAAATACACCCTGGTCGTAGAATGAGTATGGGTGGCACGATTCCCCCAACCGTTCTCGAAGAGGTTGTATACAGAAGAAATTACACCGGTTTTTTTTTAGGAAGATGAGAGTTCAGTGGAAAACTGCCAAAGCATCGAGACGTGCAAGAATAGCGAGTCAGGAAACGGGCTTTTTGAGGGGAGGAAACTACAGGTGGGTGGATCACTTATAATCGTGACATTCTGGAATGTGTGAAGCCACAACAGCCACAGAGTGCCATGCGGACGAGAGAGTGCAGAGAAAAACAGAAGATCGACGCGTTCAAAGGGATTGAGTTCAGGTTGTCCGTAGGCGAGAGGAGCGTACTGACCGGGCGATTTTCTGTGACGTGAGCCCTATGTATTTAGGGCGGGGTTCATGACCGGTTGGGGATTTTGGTCTACCCCATACGACTCCCCTTTTTTAGGGGTTGGAGGAGGTTGGTACGACCCTCCTGGCTAACTTTTCATGAATTTTTTCAACTTCTTACAACTTTTACCGGAATTTCCGGAAAATTTTCCCTCTTTCACCCAAAAATTTTGCAGTCGAGCGAGGGAGGGGCAGGGGGGCATTAATACACTAACCTCCAAATTATAAATATGACCTCCACCCTTACAGCGTCCTAAAACAAGAATCTACTATCAAAAAGAATTTTTTTCTCAGCCCAAGTACGACAACCCCTCTCCCAGCGACCTAATACGACTCCCCTGTTTGGGAATCCCCAACATCGATGTGCCCTGATTTGGGGGGTCTCTGAAGCGCGGTCGATCGCTCTGGCGCGATCGACCGCGGTTCATCGCTCATCGTTCGACCGCTGCAGATGCTAATTGAATCAGTTCGAATGCCTTTTGGAATTTCCATATCAAGCATAGAAGTCCTTTCGATCGCAGCACCGTTGCAACCATAAATGAGCCCGGTCGCTAGCAAAAGTGCGATTCCAAAGTGGCTGGGCTGAATGGATCGAGTCGTGAAGTATGAACTGGACCGTAGGAACATACTATTAGGTTGGAAAGAAAGTCTCACTATTGTGACTATTTTCTTTTTTATTTTCCAACTCAACACAGAACAGAAATTTAACAGCAATATGATAGCCACTGTTAGCCACTACAGTGCTCCACCTAATGGGCAGGTAAGCATTCCTTTCCTGTAGCTGGGGAGGCTGCGAGTAGTAAGTCGGCGCCTCTCGACTGATGTCATCAAAGTTGCTGAAAGTTTTCTTAGCTAAGAAAGCCTTAAGGAGGCGGAGCAGGTAGCAGTCGTAGGGGACTACGTCAGGAGAGTACGATGAGCGGGGTTTGGTCTCCCAGCCTTGCTCCTCAATTATTTGGTAGGTCTCCATAGCAGTATGGGGTCTCCGTCCTCGGGAACGAGGTGCCCCGAAGCTAGCTCTGTCATTTTCCTCCAGCAGTTTCCACGAGTTTCTGGAGCTGAGCCGCACTAGAAACTCCTGTTGACGAGGGCGGAGAAGCGGAGACTGGTCAAGGGGTACTCAGGTGCACAGCGCACCATCCGTCCATCGAGCCAGCACTTTTCGATAGCCGAGGGCTTACAGGCGGGGAGTGGTGATATAGTTTGAGATGACCTTATAATTACTTTTTCGCACCTCCGCATACTTGCCAGTGGGATACCCCGCTTAACTGCTTACGCTGACTGGTGACCTCTCACTGCCAGGCTCACTCAAGACAGAATGACAAGAAATGTGTAAGTGAATAGATGTATAGGATAGAATTTTGGCACTATTCAACTATTAGTACCCAAGTTAAACTCTTTGAAACTGTTGAAACTTTGCCCACAGAGTTAATTCGGCGTCCTGATCACGAATAGTACATGTTTTCAGTGCTTCGGCGCCAAAATGGCGCGAACTGGCGCCACCTTTCTCACCAAATTCACTGTAACTTTGCATAGTAGGGTTATTTAATGTCCTGATTATTTAATGTCCTGATCACCAATACCGAAGCTCTGACGCCATTAGGCGTCAAATGCGTCAGAGCTGAAAACTGCGTCAGAGCTGAAAAAAGCGTAAAAAAAGGGTGGCGCCACACCCTTTTTATCAGAATCGGTAAAAACCTGCGCAATGGGGTTGTTTGATGCCCTGATCACGAATATGATTATTTTTTCGACGCCAGCGCCATTTAGCGCTTTTCTAAGGCTGAGCCTGGGAGAAAGAGTGATTTCCTTCAGGTCAGGCTCAGCCTAGCAGAGCGCAGATGATCGCAGCGTCTTCCATCAGCGCCAGCGCCAAAATGACTGAGATATTTGTAATCAAGATGTCAAATAACCTCCGTGTACAACTTTTCAGCGCTTCGGTGGGTACTTTAGCGTCAGCGCCTGTGGCGTGGGCGCCAGGCGGTTTCAGACCGAGTGGATGTGCCTATTCGTAATCAGGAAAACAAGCTACCCCTTGGTACGAATTGCAGCGGATTTAGTGATCTAGGGTACCTTGACGCCGGCGCCTATGGCGCATGCCAGCCAGTTTCGTGCAGAGCGGATGTGATATTCGTGTTCAGGAGGTCAAACTACCCTTGGGGACAAGTTTTCAGCGACTATCACCTCCAATGCTCCTTGACGAGTGATACTCGATTTTGAAAAATCAGCTATCAAAGCTGCACGCAAAAGCTTTCCGGGTGCATCTGTGGAAGGCTGCGCAAGAAAATGTCGCGATATGTCACTAACAACGCTGCGTAGTTTCCTTTTCTCGGGACTCTAGAACGCTTGTTTTTTTTCCATGTTTTAGTTCGCTTTATTGCCACCTTTTTGCTTGTGTAATGATGTTTTAACTATATATAAACGGCGACGTCTGTCTGTCTGTCTGTCTGTCTGTCTGTCTGTTTGTCTGTCTGTCCGGAAATTCGGAACTACCTGAAGAGCCAGTCTCAGGGGGCGGGTCAAGGTTGGGATGGGTAGGGCATGGGCCAAGATGTACGAAACACACGTGAACTAGGCTAAGCCCCGCCCACTGTGGGCGGCGCGTGCGCATAGTTGTGAGCTTCATATTTCAAAAATTCGTAGTTCGGTTCCAAAAAAGCCCCGAGAGCGAAGAAAAGTGGCAAACGATAGGCAATTAGTCCGTGGACGAAATGACTGAAACAAACCAATTTTGGGCGGGGCGTTCTACAGATGGGCGGTGCTTGCTTCGAGATTTTCAAAAATTCCCAGTTCGGTTCCAAAAGAGCCCCGAGAGCGGAAAAAGTGGCAGACGATAGGCAATCAGTTCGCGGACGAAATGACTGAAACAAACCCATTCTGTGCAGGGCGTTCTGTATTTAAGCGGTGCCTGCTACGAAACTTTCAAAAATTCGTAGTTGGCGTTCCAAAAAAGCTCGGAGAGTGGGAGAAGTGGCAAACGATAGGCAATCAGTTGGCGGACGGAATTAATGAAGCACACCCGTGATGGGCGGAGCGTTCGCCGAAGTGGGCGATCCCGAGGACGAAAACCCTCAAAACGCATCCGAAAAAAAACCCCGAAATGGGGAGTGAGCTGAAACTAAACAGTGGTATGGCAGATGAACGTAGTGAGGGGATAATCGTAGGGAGTATCCAAATGGTTGGTACCGTCGGCAATACTTCATAATTCGGTTCCCAAACATACAAGTGTAGCTAATCGCAGTGAACGGGATATGTGCCACAGTGAATGGGAGTGAAAATCAAGGGTTCGTAAATCAGTATTTTATTTATTTGTTTAATTACCTACTATTTACTGCACAACAATTTAGGCAAATGCATATTCCTACTTTTGTCCATCCTCAAATCATTCAATACCGACAGAAAACATTTACTATACAGTAGTTTCACAGTTGTTTACCATTGGGAGGGTACTTGCTGATCTCTATCCTACTATATATAAACGGCGACGTCTGTCTGTCTGTCTGTCTGTCTGTCTGTCTGTTTGTCTGTCTGTCCGGAAATTCGGAACTACCTGAAGAGCCAGTCTCAGGGGGCGGGTCAAGGTTGGGATGGGTAGGGCATGGGCCAAGATGTACGAAACACACGTGAACTAGGCTAAGCCCCGCCCACTGTGGGCGGCGCGTGCGCATAGTTGTGAGCTTCATATTTCAAAAATTCGTAGTTCGGTTCCAAAAAAGCCCCGAGAGCGGAGAAAAGTGGCAAACGATAGGCAATTAGTTCGTGGACGAAATGACTGAAACAAACCCATTTTGGGCGGGGCGTTCTACAGATGGGCGGTGCTTGCTTCGAGATTTTCAAAAATTCCCAGTTCGGTTCCAAAAGAGCCCCGAGAGCGGAAAAAGTGGCAGACGATAGGCAATCAGTTCGCGGACGAAATGACTGAAACAAACCCATTCTGTGCAGGGCGTTCTGTAGGTAAGCGGTGCCTGCTACGAAACTTTCAAAAATTCGTAGTTGGGTTCCAAAAAAGCTCGGAGAGTGGGAGAAGTGGCAAACGATAGGCAATCAGTTGGCGGACGGAATTAATGAAGCACACCCGTGATGGGCGGAGCGTTCGCCGAAGTGGGCGATCCCGAGGACGAAAACCCTCAAAACGCATCCGAAAAAAACCCCGAAATGGGGAGTGAGCTGAAACTAAACAGTGGTATGGCAGATGAACGTAGTGAGGGGATAATCGTAGGGAGTATCCCAAATGGTTGGTCCCGTCGGCAATACTTCATAATTCGGTTCCCAAACATACAAGTGTAGCTAATCGCAGTGAACGGGATATGTGCCACAGTGAATGGGAGTGAAAATCAAGGGTTCGTAAATCAGTATTTTATTTATTTGTTTAATTACCTACTATTTACTGCACAACAATTTAGGCAAATGCATATTCCTACTTTTGTCCATCCTCAAATCATTCAATACCGACAGAAAACATTGACTATACAGTAGTTTCACAGTTGTTTACCATTGGGAGGGTACTTGCTGATCTCTATCCTATCCTACTATATATAAACGGCGACGTCTGTCTGTCTGTCTGTCTGTCTGTCTGTCTGTTTGTCTGTCTGTCCGGAAATTCGGAACTACCTGAAGAGCCAGTCTCAGGGGGCGGGTCAAGGTTGGGATGGGTAGGGCATGGGCCAAGATGTACGAAACACACGTGAACTAGGCTAAGCCCCGCCCACTGTGGGCGGCGCGTGCGCATAGTTGTGAGCTTCATATTTCAAAAATTCGTAGTTCGGTTCCAAAAAAGCCCCGAGAGCGAAGAAAAGTGGCAAACGATAGGCAATTAGTCCGTGGACGAAATGACTGAAACAAACCAATTTTGGGCGGGGCGTTCTACAGATGGGCGGTGCTTGCTTCGAGATTTTCAAAAATTCCCAGTTCGGTTCCAAAAGAGCCCCGAGAGCGGAAAAAGTGGCAGACGATAGGCAATCAGTTCGCGGACGAAATGACTGAAACAAACCCATTCTGTGCAGGGCGTTCTGTATTTAAGCGGTGCCTGCTACGAAACTTTCAAAAATTCGTAGTTGCGTTCCAAAAAAGCTGGGAGAGTGGGAGAAGTGGCAAACGATAGGCAATCAGTTGGCGGACGGAATTAATGAAGCACACCCGTGATGGGCGGAGCGTTCGCCGAAGTGGGCGATCCCGAGGACGAAAACCCTCAAAACGCATCCGAAAAAAACCCCGAAATGGGGAGTGAGCTGAAACTAAACAGTGGTATGGCAGATGAACGTAGTGAGGGG
The DNA here is from genome assembly GCA_036418165.1 of Cooperia oncophora. Classification (NCBI taxonomy): domain Eukaryota; kingdom Metazoa; phylum Nematoda; class Chromadorea; order Rhabditida; family Trichostrongylidae; genus Cooperia; species Cooperia oncophora. The sequence goes on along the minus strand of MU914235.1, from coordinate 7,634 downwards.
ATAGTCGGGGATAATCGTAGGGAGTATCCCAAATGGTTGGTACCGTCGGCAATACTTCATAATTCGGTTCCCAAACATACAAGTGTAGCTAATCGCAGTGAACGGGATATGTGCCACAGTGAATGGGAGTGAAAATCAAGGGTTCGTAAATCAGTATTTTATTTATTTGTTTAATTACCTACTATTTACTGCACAACAATTTAGGCAAATGCATATTCCTACTTTTGTCCATCCTCAAATCATTCAATACCGACAGAAAACATTTACTATACAGTAGTTTCACAGTTGTTTACCATTGGGAGGGTACTTGCTGATCTCTATCCTACTATATATAAACGGCGACGTCTGTCTGTCTGTCTGTCTGTCTGTCTGTCTGTTTGTCTGTCTGTCCGGAAATTCGGAACTACCTGAAGAGCCAGTCTCAGGGGGCGGGTCAAGGTTGGGATGGGTAGGGCATGGGCCAAGATGTACGAAACACACGTGAACTAGGCTAAGCCCCGCCCACTGTGGGCGGCGCGTGCGCATAGTTGTGAGCTTCATATTTCAAAAATTCGTAGTTCGGTTCCAAAAAAGCCCCGAGAGCGAAGAAAAGTGGCAAACGATAGGCAATTAGTCCGTGGACGAAATGACTGAAACAAACCATTTTGGGCGGGGCGTTCTACAGATGGGCGGTGCTTGCTTCGAGATTTTCAAAAATTCCCAGTTCGGTTCCAAAAGAGCCCCGAGAGCGGAAAAAGTGGCAAACGATAGGCAATCAGTTCGCGGACGAAATGACTGAAACAAACCCATTCTGTGCAGGGCGTTCTGTATTTAAGCGGTGCCTGCTACGAAACTTTCAAAAATTCGTAGTTGCGTTCCAAAAAAGCTGGGAGAGTGGGAGAAGTGGCAAACGATAGGCAATCAGTTGGCGGACGGAATTAATGAAGCACACCCGTGATGGGCGGAGCGTTCGCCGAAGTGGGCGATCCCGAGGACGAAAACCCTCAAAACGCATCCGAAAAAAACCCCGAAATGGGGAGTGAGCTGAAACTAAACAGTGGTATGGCAGATGAACATAGTGAGGGGATAATCGTAGGGAGTATCCAAATGGTTGGTACCGTCGGCAATAGTTTGCAGTGCCGCATAGAAAATTTTGATGGCTGTCTACTAGGGGGGTATATACTAGAAGTGAAACGGTAAAGTGCGGTAATTCTCAAAATAATATTTCTTTCGACCATTCGTCCGACTGGCCCTCCCTCACATGGAAAACTTCTCACAGGGACCCACTTCACACGCGGAAGGAGGATCGGCCGGCGAAGCCGGCCGATCCGACTGGCCCTCCCTCACATGGAAAACTTCTCACAGGGACCCACTTCACACGCGGAAGGAGGATCGGCCGGCGAAGCCGGCCGATCCGACTGGCCCTCCCTCACATGGAAAACTTCTCACAGGGACCCACTTCACACGCGGAAGGAGGATCGGCCGGCGAAGCCGGCCGGCCGATCCGACTGGCCCTCCCTCACATGGAAAACTTCTCACAGGGACCCACTTCACACGCGGAAGGAGGATCGGCCGGCGAAGCCGGCCGATCCGACTGGCCCTCCCTCACATGGAAAACTTCTCACAGGGACCCACTTCACACGCGGAAGGAGGATCGGCCGGCGAAGCCTTCCCGGAATCCGACTGGCCCTCCCTCACATGGAAAACTTCTCACAGGGACCCACTTCACACGCGGAAGGAGGATCGGCCGGCGAAGCCGATCCGACTGGCCCTCCCTCACATGGAAAACTTCTCACAGGGACCCACTTCACACGCGGAAGGAGGATCGGCCGGCGAAGCCGGCCGATCCGACTGGCCCTCACATGGAAAACTTCTCACAGGGACCCACTTCACACGCGGAAGGAGGATCGGCCGGCGAAGCCGGCCGATCCGACTGGTGTTTAATAAACCAAGTATAAAGTTATTTATTCCATATCTCGTTATTCTGTCTTGAGTGAGCCTGGCAGTGAGAGGTCACCAGTCAGCGTAAGCAATTAAGCGGGGGTATCCCACTGGCAAGTATGCCGAGGTGCGAAAAAGTAATTATAAGGTCATCTCAAACTATATGCGCACACCCGGTTGACTGCTGTCGTTTAGGTACAGCCGAGTCTTGCCGCAAGATTGCGGGTGGTAGCTCCGGATCCCTCTTGACAGCTTCGAGAACGATGGAGTCTTCCACTTTGTGGGGCCGTCCCAACCTTCGGGGATCGTGCCTCCTTTCGCAAAGCCAGTGGTGGACAGTCCTGATGGTAGTGGTCTCCTTCCACAAAAAAAACTGACACTGTAATGAAACTGACACTGTAATCAGACCCGGGGAAGACCTTCTAGAAACATAGCATGTTACGTCATGTTCGAGCATCGAGAATCAAAAACTGTAAGCTTTTCAAAAAACACTGACAGGACTTTCTTTCCAACCTATTATTTCTTTTAAACACAGGGTCTTTTGGTGCCAAATTGAGTGTTGGCTCGAAGACTAACATAACGGGGCTGTTCTAGCGCAATAAGACGACAAAAACCAACTTAACATCTGTCATAGTTGCGACTTAGGATAACAAATGTTTTTTTTTGCATCTCCAGATCACAATCGCACGGGTGAGCACGTCTCACCATTATAAGGTTGGGAGACTCACCCACTCAAAGAGAAGTAACAAGACTAGCAACTGAACAGAACTTTCCTCTTGTAGCATGTGTCATGTACTGCTTGCAGAGACTCTCCGACTGACTGGTTATCTTTATCAATTCTGTAGGCGTGTGTGAGCTATTTCGGGAATACGAGCCCAGTGTCGGTGAAATGATCCACGCAGCAGGAGCTCATTTCCCTTACTACCCGCTTTTTATTATGTAGAACATTTTATCATTGTTTCTTCAGTATGATAACTGCTGTTTGACACCGCAGTTCGCGCTCCAAATGTTATCTCAGGGACGCTGAATCATGAGCAAAAATCAGCTCCCAGGATGGACCAGAGCGCACCTCTTCCGCTGACCGGGCGATTACGTATGGACGGCGCACTCGCCCAGCCAGCGGAACATGTGGGATCCAGTCCGCCCGAGGTCCGACTTTTGCTCATCACTCTGCATTCTTGTGACAGCTTCCGGAGCGCCAACTGCGGCGTCTATCATGTTCATTTACAGTGTCTTTGCCTAAATGCTTGTACATTTTTGGTGGTCTGGAACAATCTGTGCCAGGCCTAAATGCTTGTAAATTTTTTGGCGGTCTGTAACAATCTGTGCCAGTCACGCATACCTAAACATTTGCCTGATCGGGTGTTACTGTAACACCTGACACAAGTAAATGAATAAGTGT
>MU914234.1:0-21721 GCA_036418165.1 Cooperia oncophora | reverse complement strand
AATAGGAAAATGCAAAAAAAAAAAAGGAAGTGAAGCGTCAAAAACCTGCGCAGAAAAGCCTTCGTTCTCCATGGCTCAAACAGTACTTTCGGACGAGTTTTCCGCAGGCATCATGCCGATAACCGCTACGGTAGATACGACAGCACATAGGTACTCATATATCCATGCAGCACCGCGGCCGCTTCATGTCAATCCCTTCGCTTCATATTTTACTTCGCAAATGAAGCAATACGAGCATCAGGTACGGTCGTCCATTTGTGGGCGGGCGAGCGCGGGGGCATCCTGGTCGGTATGTTGCAGCTTCACAGGGCCCTAGCGGTAGGTTCCCAGGAAAAGGCGCTACACAGCGCCTACTCACCCAGAGGCGCGGGATTCTGTCATGTCACGTATATTAGTCCTACTTCTCTGAGGGATTTATCGGGCCAAGTGCCTCTAAGTCCGACGGGCCATGAGAGTGCAGCCCACTTGAAACATTGAAAACATTCCTGCGGCTACCCAGTAGGTTCGGGTTCTCATCCGATCCTAGTGGTTACCCGAGACGCTCGGCGGCCCTGCGATGCTCCAGCTCCCTCGGGTGGTGCAGCTCTTTGAACTCAGTCGGCGGCCAGCACAGGTGATGACACGTTGACGGCTGGACGAAGAGCGGACTAGGGCGACCAGTCGGGATATCAGCACGACGTAGACTGACTGGCGGCTTAAGTCAGCGCTGCCTCTGCGTTCCTAGCAGCATCTCAACTGTTATCTCCACTAAGCGCGCCAGGACTACCGCGACGCGACCCCTTGAATGAGTCGTATAGAAGTCACGACAAGGGGCAAAGATAGTTGGGATGTACTCACCAGCTCAATCATGTCACGTCATGTCCGTTTCTCTACGACTTCTCACCCGGATTCTTTCCGAAAAAGTTTAGTTGTGGATCTCGGTATATTTCAAGCTTGAGGTCCACTCTAATAAGAAAATGGCCGACGTACCCGTTTTAGGGTTTTGGAAATCTTCTGAGAAAGTTATCGTGCCACTGCCCTTAGCAGGCAACTAATTAGAGATTTTTCCACGATCAAGTGATCAGCAATATGCCTCCGTGCATTTGGCGTCGTTGTCCGCACACTATACTCTCGTCACTCGAAATGGCGAGATAACGGAGCAGAAGCGCGTGAGTATTGCACCCGGTGCAACCGCGTACTGTAACTTTGCGAGACAAGGGCTCACGAGCGAAATCGCGTGGTACATAGCGTTGCCGAGAGCGCCGTAGGCGATTTACTATGCTTTTGCCCCAATGGTTGCATGACGGATGCTGTTGATTGCGCTTGTTCTCGTAGAGAAGGGAGCAAGCGCATTTAACAGGATTCGTCCTCGTTGGGAAGGAGCACATGCGGATAAGCACACGCGCTCCTTCTAGGCATTTTCATTAAGATGAAAATGAAATTGCAAATGCCTCGTAGTGGAGCGACGCAACAGAAAGCCGTTGAGCAAGATTGGAAAAGTATTCTGAACAGATAAGAATATCTTTCGTATCGCGTCCAACGGCTTTCTCTCTTGTATTACTTTGCTTTTGTATCAGTTTGCACAGCTGTGAACAAATGATTCACTCTTTATTTTCCTTGCAGCTTGTTCAGTTGTCAGCCTGGGACACGAGTTCTCGTTATTCTTGATTGTTTGATTTTGTAGTGATGGTTTGTGTTAAGTAACGTAATGGCAATGTATCTCTCCTCACCTTAATCAGTGATGATCACGAGCTTTCGGCAGCAGTCTTCTTCCACGTTCGACAAAGTTTTATTTTGGGGACTTGTCAGGAATTCCCCCAGAAAAAACCCCCCAAGAGCAGCAGGACCGACCCGCCCGGCGCCCCCCACCCGCAAGACGCGCCCACACCTATTCTGTAATAGGAGGTCGTCCGTCGGGCACGCCGACGCTTTCCGCGTTGTCGTCAGAATTGTTCCCAGGGCTTTTTCCGCTTTTTTTCTCTAATGGGGTGTTACATGTGGGCTACTTGTTCATGATTGACCACAAAATACCCATGCGTCAAGTGCGCCTGCGTTTTTCACTTGCCACGCGCCATAAGGCCATTTTGTGAACTAGGTAATCATTCGAATATCTTTACAATTCTATAAAAAAATGTTGACACGTGTCAGAGAGATCTACGCCGATCATTTTATCCTACAAGTTTCCACAAAGAGTCGTCCTTACTTTTAATGAAAGCTGTTGCGAAATCGTTAACAGTTTTTTATGTAAACTGTACTAATGGTTATTATAAATAGATGCGCATAAGCAATAAATAATATGAACATTTCAGTGCCTAAACATGCTCCAACTGATGTAGAAGTCTTTCAAGAAGGAGACAATGTCCTTGTTGATTTTGAGCCTCTGCCACTGAGCAAGATTCCAGGGCAGGACGCCGGCTGTGAAGTAAGTTACAATTAAGTTTTGTTGAACTGAGAATATAGTCCCTGCAGTCTATGCATACGTATTTATAGGTCCGCGTTTGTGAGAATCCTGACGTTATTACATCTTGTGACGTTCGAAGCGTACCTCCACGTACACCCACTGCTGAATTTCGAAGTCTCCAACCACACTGTACAACTTAACATGCTTTTTTCTGCCTCATATCTACTTTTGAATTTCTCCATTTTAGCAACATATTACGTGGCTGTTGCGTGTAAGACAAGAGCAGGCATGGGCCCTCAAAGTCCGTGGCTAACGTTCACCACTGGGAAATTGGAGACTAAAAAACCTAGAAAGACCACAACAACAGTAACAACAACTACTACTGCTCCTGAACCGGTAAATGTTTCACAAAAGCTTTGCAGATCAAATTTCCAGAACCATATCGTGTAGGCGAAACCACTTGGGGTGACGTGTCCTTCTCGATGACAGGCCCTCTTTCTGGAGTGGCAAAGAGTGGAAGCGCTTCGCCAGCGTTCATACTCGCGACGACGTGCGACGACGCACTGTAATGCGTGGCAACGCGCGTCCACGCGCCACAATAGCATTCCAAAGCCATAGACGCGAGCGCAGTCGCACTCGTCCGGCGCCGGTCGATTCCAGGCTGCGAACACTCGATCTGTGCGTGGCTGGGGGTTGTGCTTCGAATGGTTACGGGGTAATAAGGTGGTAGGTGTTGCCTAGTCACGCTCGTTACAGCGCGTTAACGCGCGTCATCACGAAGTCAGGACGCAGCCTTCACTGAAGAAAGCGATGTGGACCAAATGACATCGTCCATAACATCTATTCGAAAGCAGTGGTCGCACAAGATGCACTGTGACTGAAATGGCGGGGTTCTTGTGACCGTATACCAACCGACTTGATAAGATGTTTTGGTGAAAGTGTTTTTATAGGTGAGAGACCACATATGTTCCGTCTAGGAGATTTTAGTGTACTCAGAATTTCTGGTTACTTGAGATACAGTAGTCGACCAGTATATGCAGTATTCGATACAATAGCCGACCACTATATGTGCTATCAAGCAAAGGGCCTAATAGTTATGGCATTCTTCTAATCCTGAAGAATGCAAGATGTTTATACACGGAATGCGCTGGCATTACGTCGTTCTCGTATCGAGTAACGGAGCTGTATGCAGAGGCCACGCGCATCACGCGTTTGTGATAATTTCTTCTAAAAACCCGACTCGCTATGCGAAAAGGGTCTGCAGTGTGGGCACACACAGAACTAAGACCCTACCCACTGCTTGCCGCCTAGTAATCTGGTAAGCACATTACGCGTGTGGTAAAGCAAAATTTGTTTATCGCTAAGCAGATAAGCACTTGATTGGCTTGGCAGATTCTGCCCCATGACGGTAGCCAGCAGCCAATTGTTTATTGCGCACCTGTCGCTTGTTGGAAAAAATTTTCGCCCCGTTGTGAGGTTATTGGCCATTTACGAGTTGCTACGCTTTGGAACGCTTATAACATTCTTCATACAAGTCCATTTGTGAAAAACAGTGCCGAAATGTGGAAGGTTTTTGCTTTTCAGAAAGATTTTCATTTTTTCATTAGGCCTGTTCTTCGAGAAAATTCCCCGTTGTGATGTCACTACAACACTTCTCGAACGAACCCACCCATCGAGGCAGTGACTTTTCCAGTGGGTTCGAAGGCTTTGGTATGCTTCTGGAACACAGATTTTCACCAGAGGTATCAGAAATAGTTCATTCGTGGCATTGGCATCATCTCTGTAGTCCATGAAACAGGCGGCTCGGCACGTAGAGAATGTTGTAACTTCTAATAGAGCTCACGTCGTGCAACGCGATGGCGATTAGTTACGTTGTTGTCGGCGCAATCGTACTTCCCGTTCATCCGCCTATTCCCACTTTTGAGGCTTGCGCAGGTCACTTCCGTCTTCAGATGTGTTTTCAGGTGATCTGCACATGAAGAACAGTAAATAAGTATGCCATCATTCATGCTGTACGACATTGAGTAACGCTGTTTACGGCTCACTTCAAAATGGGCGCTTGCGCTGCATGTCGCCTCCCGCCCACACTTGCCGCCTGCGCTGCGTATTCTCAATGTGCAGCAAATGTCGTCGACCCCAGGCTTGGCACATCTTGTCCACTACGGCACGTCTCGTCACATTGGAACACTAGGACGATTGGCAGTCAAAGACAAACTGTACTTCATGCCTCTAAGAGTGGTTTCCTGTGGCCCATGTGCGAGGCGCGACGGGTTAGCGGCTACTAGCGTGTCATCTCCGGCTCAAAAATGAAAATGCAACGGAAAGACCCTGCGAAGATAGTGGTGCCCGAATGCGGTCTCCATACTCCGTAGTGTACTCAATGCACAACACTTGCTTCGATATTGAGATCCCGCAGCGAAGCAGGCGTTTCGGCGGGTAGAGTACAACCAGAAGTGAGAGAGATGCAGAACAAATGACGCCTTGTGGCTATGGTTAGCGTTTTCTTGCCCAGCCGGGCCGAGTACTATGAAAACGATTTTTGAACTGTCAGGAGCTTTTGCGCTACTGGAATTTTTTGGAGGGCAAGTTTTTTCAGTCTTCACACTTGTAGTCGAACATTCGCGCCAAATTTTCGGTCTTAACTTTGGTGGTTTTTTTTTTCATTTATGTGATAGTTGAAATTATTTTGTCTAGTTCTTCAGTGACGTTCCCCCTGCTCATTCAGTTTTTTTTTGTAGAGAAATTGGGAAAGGGTAGATAGTTGGGGGAAAAGCTGAGAACGTGTTAGGCAGAATGGGGGAAATGGGAGAGGGGGGGGGACGTAAACAGCGCAAGAAATGTGGAGGTTGAGTCGTCTGACTCTACCTCCACTATTTCTTGCCACTATTTCTTGCTATATTTTCCCCATCCCGATACTGCACCCTTGCAGTAAAACAAGGTGAAACAAGGCGTGACTAAACAGGAAGAAAAAATGATGTGGTGCATATGCTGCGCACCTCCGAAGTGTCTTTGTTCCCTATCATCTTATCTTTGTATCTTTGACGCAAAAGGGATCGAAAAGCTATTATAAGGGAGAAATACATTGTAAAGATCTCTGATACCATCAAAAATGCGACTCTCGACAGCTCTGCCGATTTACTATTCTGAACTACAGGTATCCGGAGTGGATGTTTCGATTGAGGTCTTGAAAGGAATGAAAGTAATACTTTTGGTGGAGTTCAAAATGAAGGATGGCAGTCAATTCCGTGATGAATCAGTGAGATCTTTGGAAATTCTGGAATACCGGAAGGTTAGATAATTCGAAGCGGCTCGTTCAATTGACAAACAGGATATGCCATAGCGTGACAAGAAACGTCAAGAAACACGGTGCTGCCTCAGTACCCCCCTTTGGGCGACAGGGGCGACAGGTCTAAACGTCTATTCTCGAGTTGACAGGTTCTAGCATGACCTTGCTCCAGCTTCACAAGAGTTCACAGGTTTCGCCAGAGTGAGACTTGTAAATCGGAACGAGGGACGCAATGATAGTACAAAATGCCCCCCATCGCCAAACAGCGCCCCACACCCTTTTCTTCATTACTATCTCCGGACCTTATGCTCTCAGTTTTTTTTCCGAATATATTCTGACAAGGGAACCCCAACAGGTCGATCCGGCCATTTGCAATGAGATGTATATATATGGACGTGTCTTGAGCCGCTGAATCCAAATCTGCCCTCGAATTTGCGGAACGATTCTCTGAAGGGAGTTACGGACCATTTATTCTCTGCGCTGTTCGCACAAGTTCGGAAGTATAACCACCCGTGCCGAGCGGTCGGTGGTGTAGTGGATAAGCGCATTGTTTCAGAGGAGCGAGGTCACATGTTGGAATCCTTGACCCGTGCAATTTTTGTTTTGTTTTAAACAATTCATATGAGCCCCGAAAACACTTCTGTTTAGCTAATTTACCTAATTCTTTAATTATCGATATTAGGAGGAAGCGAAGTCTTCATTCCTGTTCCATTTGATAATTTTCGTTATTAGGACATGTTGCCAGAAGTTGCGTAAAGAAATAAAGTTCTTATCGTTCAGGAGCACATGTGGTATTCTTCCACGAATTAATGGAAACAAATTCCCACAATGAGCACTGCGAGTAGAGAAGTACTAAACACGCGGTAAAGCTGCAGTTCCTCACCGATCCAGAGGGAAAACAATACTAAAGAGGTGTATCAAATGCACCAGGGTGTCCTCCGAAATATCCAGCCGAATACCAAGGACAGGACAGGAAGCTTTTAAATCTAGGTGAGCGGAACTGAAGATAGACTAGAGACAGAACACGATGAATAGAGTCTCGTGATGTATTGAAAAATTGTATCAGTAGTTAGGCCTCTGGGAGCACTTGTTTATTTGCTGTGCTCATTGTGAGGACTTGTTTTTGTTTTTGTCATTTCGTGGGAGGTACCACTGTGCACTTGAACCATGAGAACTTTATTTCTTTGTGCGAGCTCTAAGGGCCAGATATAGCCATAACAACTTCTTAAAATAAAACAGTAATGGGAGTTTTGCCCTACCTCTGTCGAATAGTCGACGAATTAGGTAAATTAACTGAACAGAAGTGTTTTAGGAGCTCATATGAATTGTTTCAAACAAAAGCAAAAGTTCACAAAAGTCACGTGTTCCAACGACCTCGTTCCTCTGAAACAATGCGCTTATCCATTACACCACGGGTTGCTCGGCACGGTCGGTTATACATCCGAACTTGTGTGAACAGTGCAGAGAATAAGTGGTCCGTAAGTCTCTCCAGAGAATCGTTCCGCAAATTTCGAGGGCAGATTTGCACTCAGCGGCCCAAGACACGCCCATCTACACTGCTCCACATAATGATAGTTCCACCCATAAATATTACAAAATCCCGTCTCACATGAGGTTTTCAAAAATGTGCTCACATAGAAAATGAGGTAATAATCAATACCACTTTGCATGTCAACACCGGAAACTAACTTGAAAGAACAAGTTTTTTTTGTTCATTTTTTTTAAAAACTGGTACTCTGACAATTCCACAAAATGATAGTTCCACCAAACAAATCGATCATCCGACAACAAGTGCACAACAAAATGAATAAATTGTGGATTCATTAATCTACTGGAAGTCCATTTCTTCGAATAAGCTGGAAAATGCGGTTGTCTGTGCTCGAATAGAGGTTTTAAATGCGTTTTCACTCTACATGCTGCCATGCATCAACGATTTACTTCTTAAGCTCACAGACACCGTGGAATCGCGCATTGTTCGCATAGATCTTGCGACCTGAGCTCATCGCTGGGTTAACCTACTACGCGCGAAAGGCGTTTGGTGAGCGAGAGGAAATCACGCCTCAGCGCAAAAACTAACCTTACTCCAATTGGTTCGGCAACATCTTCCAGCAAACCCAGCTAGGTTTTCGCGATAGTTTTTTGTTAAAAAAAGTGCTTGGCTCATATTCCTGCTGTAGGTGAACTCAGGTGTTTTTCAAGGTACGCCGAACAGTATCCCTCGAGACATTAAGCCTTAAAGTTGACTTTATATCCCGGCACGACATTGGAAAATTGGATACTGTTCTCAAAATACGGCGCTTCGATCAAGGGCGAAGAAGGACGCCCAGAACCCTTCTTAATTCCATATCCTGCAAGTTGCTTGACAAAATTGTTGACCACATGATGACTGCGGCCCAAATCCCGTGCGATTTGACGGTTCAACAGTCCTTGAGTCTTCTTTGCGATTATCTGTCCTTTTTTCAAAATCCGGTAATGAATGTCCTCTTGCCATAGCCTAGAAAAGGCAATGTCTTGATAATGAGACAGTTTTACCCAACAAAAAAAGACGCAGCGACAAAAACTTGAGGTGGAACTATCATTTTGTGGAATTGTCAGAGTGTCAATTTTCAAAAAAATGAACAAAAAAAACCTTGTTCTTTCAAGTCAGTTCCCGGTGTTGACATGCAAATTGGTATTTATTATTACCTCATTTTCCACTTGAGGACGTTTTTGAAAACCTCATGTAAGACGGGATTTTGTAATATTTATGGGTGGAACTATCATTATGTGGAGTAGTGTATGTACAGATCATTGCGAGTGGCCGGATCGACCTGTTGGGGTTCCCTTGGGAGAAGGGTGGTTAGAGTCCACGATCAGGGCGTATCCTGTGAACTAGGTGGATGTTCTCCTCAGAGTACGGAAGAGTAGAAGAGTTTTTTAGTCAAAAAGTGGTGCCTTTCCTGAAGTCGAGCTCATCTCAAATGACCGAACCGTGCGACAAATCAACCTCGGGGTATGCAAATTTATTATTTCGTGAGAAATTTTTTTTGAGATTTTTTCAGCCGTCAAACTCGGCACAATACAAATGAGGTTTCAAGGCATGGCGTATTTCGCATACCGTTGACTTCTGGGAAAGAGCCCGTGGTGCACACCTAATTTGGTTGTGGTAAATAAGGAAGCAGAGGCGCTCTGCATGCATTGACAGTAGCAAAAGGGCAACACGGACCGAAACGCTCGTATGTGACCACTTGTAAACTCGCCTTCGCAAACAAGTAGTCTGCGAGTCTAGGCTTTAGATAAATTATCAGTGGTAAAATATCAGAGAGAAAAAAACGATGGCGACTACACAGGAAACACATTGTACCACGCAGTAGCAACTTCAGGACAAGATCCACAGAAGTAGGGGCATATTAGTGACACTTCACGAAACGACTGATGATAACTCCTGGGAATCAACAATCAAAAAAAATAAAATAAGTCCGAAATTCCAAAACGGAGACAAAAATCTCTTGCACTCTACCGAAGAAAAACTTTTTTTCTTACCCATAAGACTCACCTCTTCGGAGAGACCATTCAGCCGCAGATTGTGGGTGAAAGCAGCTGGTCCTATCGTGATCAAATGCTGATCTGTGCGACCATTTGTGGGCGTGTTATTGTTGGAGGGAGTAAGATAGGTATGTTGATCAAAGACATTTCCCGTGATCAAGTGTGACAGGTACTATGTGCTCAGTCGTGAACTAGGAGCCCATAAGTAACTCCACAGTGAAGAAAGAAGCCCTAAACAGGGATCTTCTCAACAGTGCAGCCGGCGCTTGGACGAACTTGTCGGACGTGGGCGAGTTCTCAGGACTGCTGCCCGAAGCTCGTGATCATCACTGTACCGGGTCAAGGAGAAGAACTCGCTATTTTCCATGACCCTTTTCACAAACAATCACTACAATCGAAACGCATCTACCAAGGAGTGACATAAACTCGAAGTAGTACAGGTAAGAATGCAATAAAAAAAAGGTAATCAAATATAACGACTACTCGTACCCCAGTCTAATAATTGAACAAGCTGCAAGGAAAATAAAGAGTGAAGTATTCGTTCACAGTCATGGAAACTGATACAAAAACAAACCAATACAACGGATTAAGCCGTTAGACACGATAAGAAAATATTCTTAATACGTTAGAATGGATATTTCGGAAAAATCTTTGTAAAAATGCTTCGTAGTGAAGGAGCGTGCATGCAGGAGCACTACAAAGGATTTTTACGAAAAAGAACTTATTCTAGAAAAAAAGCAGGATGAATCACGGCGACAAGTGCAGTCAACAGGCTTCAGCAACGCTACGTACACATGCAATTCCGCTTTCTAAGCCGTCGTCTCGCATTTTTACAATAGGCGATTGCATCGGTAGCAATACTCACTCGTCTCTGGCTTCATCATCTCGCTATTTCGAGTGACTAAAGTGGTATATTGCCTGCAAGTTCGGACAACGATGGCAAATGCACGGAGGCATTTCGCTGATCACTCCATGGTGGAGATGTTAAGCCTTGCTAGGATGTGGAGACCGCTATTCGCTGAAAGTGACATCGTGTAAACCTTCCTCAAAGGAATGAAATTCTTCGGTGACAGGCGTGTTCATTCCACATGTCCAGGGTCTCGTCGTGCTCTTTGCCTTAGCGAAGAACGCCGCCCATTTAGCATTTCTCGAGGACAATCTACTTTATGTAATTTGCTACTTCTGTCTGTCCGTACGGAAATCCGGTGCTATCAGAATCTGAATGATGCCACACCATTCCGAATGATACCACCACCACTCCGATTGATGATGCGGTACGATTCATTTTTTAGTGAGCGTTTTTAAGGTGCGGCTGTTGAGCAGCGGCAGGTTTCCACCTTATTTTTCGACTTCTTCTTCTTCTTCTTTAGGGTTTATCCCGCCCAGAGGCTGGCCCGCTAGTTCTAAATGTGATGACGCCTCGCCCCCGCCCCCCGCCGCCCGCCCCCCCCCGCCGGCCCCCGCCCCGGCCCCGCTTTTTTTAGTTAGAGTGGTAGGGTATTTAGTTGTGATATGGTTATGTTTTAAGTAGTCCGATCAAATGCTGATCGGGTGAATTCCAGCTATTTTCAAGTCTGTGTGCAACGTTTCGAGCCAGCGCTGTCTAAGACGTACCCTAGGTCGCTTTCCGGGCACTTCAAGCTAAAGGCCAGTCCTACAGACGGTGTCAAGTCTTGGCGCGAAGTACATGGCCATACCATCGAAGGCGAGTTTCTCGCATTTTGTCGGCTACTGGAGCTATGCCGAACTTCTTGCGTATTACCTCGTCACAAATGCGGTCCAAATGCGTGACACCTCGCAATCCAACGCAACATTCTCATCTCCAACACACTCAGATGGGCTTCGATTCCCTTTGGTAACGGGCCAGCACTATCGCACCATATAGGCGAAATGGTCGAAAAACCGAAAAACTTCTAATAGATCTTTCGACTTTTAATCGGCTCTGGCATCTTCGCTGTCTGCAGGAGGATCCCATACATGCCAATCGCCACTCCGCCCACGCTGCACCCCGTGCGCTCCGCTTTGAGATCTCCATCGGACGTAATTACTGATCCCAGATGCTTGAATGTTTTTGTGCGCGTGAGCTCAGCGCCATAGATTTTGATGGAGCTCGTCTCGGCTGGGTCAGTTATCAGGTTCTCGGTCTTTTCACGTTCAACCTAAGCCCAAACTTTGCCAGGTGATCAGCCGAGGCTTGCACTTGTTGCTCTAGCGTGCTCTTATCTTCACATGCGAGCATCACATCATCAGCGGCGCGGCCAAGAAACTTCCCTCAGAAGGTCTCGTGTGATGGCATCCATGACGACAACGAAAAGGAGTGGGGAGAGAGCGGAGCCTTGGTGTACCCCTACGGTGATGGGGAACTCCATCGAGGTGCCTGCAAGAGTCCGCACTTGGCTCTCTGGCTTTGAATAAAGGATGCGACCCACTCGATTAAGCTCTTCAGGGACACCGTATTGTCGCAAGGCGTACCATATAACGTCACGCGGCACGCGATCAAATGCCTATTGCAGATCTAGAAAGGCTACGTGCACAGGCTTTCACGAAAGGCCATCAATAATTCGCTCGAAGATTTTCGTAGTGTGCCAGAGAAGGCGAATAGGATGGTAGTTCGAGCAATCTGCCGGACTGCCCTTAGGCGAATAGGATGGTAGTTCGAGCAATCTGCCGGACTGCCCTTCTTCTTCCAAATCGGAATCGTCGTGCTTTGCAACCAGTCCTTGGGCACCTTCTTCTCTGCGATGATCTGGTTGAAAAGCTTTGTCAACCATTCTGCGGAGTACCAGTGCTGTGACTTCCATAAGTCCGCTGCTTGGTCGTCGGGACCTGTAGCTTTACCTGCCTTCATCTTCTTCAGAGCCGCTTCCGTTTCTTCGAATTCCATCTCCCGAACAGGACGGTATGTAGGCGCAGCAGAGGGGATAGTTGGATGGGTGAGTTCCACCGTCGAGATTTTCTCGAAGTGGTCACGCCATCGCTGCAATACCCTTTTTCGGTTCATCAGAAGATGGCCGTTCTCGTCGTTTATGCCAAAGAACTTCTCTATATCTTCGGTTTGGCGTTGGCGAGATTTCGCAAGTTGGTACAGGTGCCGCTCACCGTCGCGCGTCTCCAATTTTTTACTGACATCGTTGAAGTGGCTTTCACTATAGCGACGGGCTTCTTTGTAGCACTCCTCGATTCCCAGTATTTCCGCCAGTTGTCAGCCGTCTTGTTCCCAAGAAACACGTGGTAAAGTTCCTTCTTCGCTCGAACCTTCGCCTGGACGTCGTCCGTCCAACAACGGCTGCTTGTCAATCCTACGCCGCCCAGGCTTGGTCATGCCGAGTTCTGAACGAGCGGCCTGGATTATCGATTCAACGGCTTTGTTCCAGGTTTCTTCGACAGTCGTGACCTCCGGTAATCGGAATGCGAGAAATCACGGCTTCCTCCCGCTCTTTCAGTCGCCACCACTTAATCGCGTCATGGCCGCATCGCTCGATCTGCTCTTCCCTTACCATAGGCGGCTAGAATGCGCAAAATGTACCAAATGGTCAAAGACCTTTTTTGAATGAATGTCGAAAAATAACTTTCCAACTTATTTTTCGACATTTATTCAAAAATTCTAGCCGCCTATGGTAAGGGACGAGCGGCTGGCGAAGCCAGGTCGTATTGTTCTTATTTAAATGGTTCTTATATAGACTGCACAATTACCTAGGCAAAAATCTTCCACGTACATAGTAGCAACGTTTCCAGCTACAGTGGCTGTGCCATTTCCACGACTCGGAAGCGCGCTATACGCCATAACCATGAGATTTATGACCGTCTTCGCCCTCCTATAGTAATAGACGCGCCCCTACGGTAGTGTCATTTCGAGGCAAGTGGCAAGATAAATCAACAAGTTTTACAGAGTCCATACACCAACAAGTTTTACAGAGTCCATACACCTAACGAAATAATATTGTGCCTTTAGCAGGCGCTGCGTGGCGCCTTTTCCGACCAAAAGCACCTTTATAGCGCCTTACCAAGGTGCAAGGTCCTCAGACCCATTCCCACCGAATACGCACGCCCGCAAACGACCGTCCACTCACATCGACGCTGGTACTCCTATTCCTTCGCTTGTGATGTACAGCTGATGTGAAGAGTTACCAAATGGATATATGAATACACACAACACATGCGTGTGCCGTATACATCAAAGCGGTCGTTGGACACGGTGACAACGGGAAACTCGTTTAAAAATGCTCGTAAAACGCCGGGCGGAACAAAGATTATTTCGCAGGTTTTCGTGCGTATAACTTTACTTCGTTCTTCGTCTTATAATGTAACCAGTCGGATCACCCTGCTGCCGCCGAGTGCTCCTCCTTCTATTTCGCGGCCGGGCCTCGCCGGGCCGACCTGGCTTCGGGTAGAATGCGCTAAATGTACCAAATGGTGGCAGTTATTTTTTTCATTCAACTGTGGGAAAATGAGTTGAAAGAGCTCGACATCAATCATTATCGACCAACATCTGGTACCTCTTGCTTACTGCAGACTTTCAACCGTGAGAAGGCTGCACCATATCGTTAAATACCGCAGTTGCGACATTAGAATGGGTAAAATTAACACGTTGACGACAACGCGCGTTTTTACTTTTTGGCGCGTGGACACTTGCGCTTTCTTGAACGCCACAAGCACGGTACTCATACAGTTCAGACCGTCCCACAATGCGCTTTTTGGAGACTGGATCGTAAAACCTGGTCTAGCAATCTAATTGATAAGGTACTTCAATTATTTCACATGGATAAAATCTGGGGCTGGCCAAACTACTCTTTTGAGGCACCAGGGTATCGAATCTTGTCTTGCATCACACAAACAATTTTTTTCATAAAAAACCCGCCAAAATCCAGCTCGCAACGCAATTTCCATATCGTCTAAATTGTCCATATCTAATTGGCCTAAGAGTGAACAGCAAACCAATCCAAAGTTGAGGGGCAAACCAACTCAAGCTTGTAGTGCTTTTTCCACAGGAAATCCTTGCTAAACTTGTGTGTTCTACATTATTCCATGGACGACGTGTTTGTACAAGTATACTAAGGACTGGCCTATAGAATGAATAGGAGAAACTAAACAAAAAAAATCCAACACTGGGGAAAGATATGGATTTGTTCATCGTGATTCAGATACAATTCGCGCGGTACCACGTGGCCCTTAATGCGCGTATTAAAAGTGTATCACGCTGTCGTCAATGTGTTAAATTAGTCCGGATGGATACTTAACACCCAGAACAGGCATAACTGCAGAGTCACGGGTGGCATTGAAAATTATAATCTCCTCCTTCCAACGCCCCTTATCGAATCTAATCAGCAGCTTACAGTTTTTGTGACCCACTGATGATGTTTTTGGCTCATACCCTATCTCACATCTTAGAATCAAGAGCTAGCTGATGCTGTCACCCTCGTTATAAATATGGTGACCTCTTCCGTTTAACGCCTCTTCTCGATCTTATCAACTGATATCACTTCCCGTCACACCCCCTACATCACTTCCTGGAATCAGTGCCTCACTGCAACTGAGACCGGCGCTATGAATTTCGTGACAAACAGACGGACGCACACACACACATACACACACACGTACAGACATACTTAGCGAATTATATATAGTAGGATTTTCCATTATCTAGCACCCCTGCTGCTATTTTTGAGCAAATACCAAATTACCGTGCCTTAAGCCTTTGAACGATAAGGTTCTCGCAAATATCTATACCCTCCCCAGTCGTCAGCTCTCTCTTCCACGCCTTCGCAGCTGTTTTCATTTTTTTCAAAAATCGTCCCTGAGGGTCAAGCGTTCACCTGGGGAGGGGGTTGAGGGGGGGGGGGCAGAGTGGTGCAACTACTTCTTCGAATTGCTAGTTGGCAGTCGCCAATCAGTGTGCACGGATCTTATGCGAACACAGAGCCGGCGGGGGGGGGAAGGAGGGATCGTAATTGACCTTTAGAAAAAAAGTCATTGATTGTTGAATTAGAAAAAAAGTCATTGATTGTTGAATTTTCCCCATTTTCTTTTACTCTTGAGGAGAACTCGACCGGAGCTCTTAGTACGTGGCTCCTACTTGTGATGTTTTTTAAAAAGACTTAATTTTCAGCTTTCACCAGGATTCAAATTTGACACCCGTTGCTTTTCTTATGCAGTAAATGTAACATTTCAAAATAATGCCAATGAATTCGTCAAAACAAAGGAAACATGCTATTGTAAGCGTTTTTCATCATGAAAAAAACACATAATAGGGGTTACTCGCGTTCTGCTACATATGCTTCGTGCTGCGTCCCTGACTGAACCCGCAGCTGTCTGGTGCAGCCACGCTCACACCAAAGAGCTCCTACACGCCAAACCAGAGGGAGAAAACGCCATCACTTGGCTCATAGGCTGCAGCGCTTTCCGGCAATTTCCATCCAAACCGACCACTGGTTTCCAAACCGCCACTGTTAGAAAACGCGACTGCGCATGGATTCATTCTACACTTCTAGCTACGCCCCCGGATCGCGACGATGCCGCCTATACAGGCCGGGACTGTGAGGGTCCGTTGTACACGAGGTGAGCAGTCGGGGTATCAAGTGGTAGCGGTGGGAAAATCGATGTACTACCTAATTGGCGTTGAAAAGAGCCTCCCATACGGCTTTCGTGTGAAAACATACCACGGTCTAGTCAAAAGAAGTGGAGTCCGCGAGGCGTCTGAAGTACATAGTCCCACCTTAGAATACTTCCGGTCGAAACTGCACAGAAAGGTCGTCAGGAGGTGCGTAAGGCTCCAGTCCTTAACCTGGGACTTGAACCTCGCCCCTTTGCTCCCTATACAAAGAGCTGATACAACATAAGAATCATTTTTCGTCAAAACTTTCGTTGTGTACTCATATTGCTCGCCCCTAACATATGAAATTTTAGCATTTACTTCACCTGGTTTTATGATCGTTTATGCTGTCCTAGTAGTATTAGCAGCTTTAATACTAACATGCTATGCTATAAACGCTAAAAACAAGAAGGTTTGTTTTGACACCTCATATCGGACTTATTCCTGCGCTTTTTAGCGTGACCACGATAAAGCGAGCTGAAGGCGGTCGGTTCCAACCACTGAGCACTACATATGCCCTTACCACCGAAATGCCCCTCGTACGAGAGGCAGCCGCTTGGCGCGATCGATTGACGTGTCCTGACGTGTGATGGTACATATTTGCTAAGCCGGATAACTCGTCCGAATCTTCAAACTAGAACTTAGACCAGGCCCGACAGACGAGTTCTGATTGGCCGTCTGAAGCTGAATAGTAAAGTAACAGGGGAATTCGACATCGCTCATCTCGAAGTCTTGCTTTCATTATATTTCATACGAGCTCTCCCACTCTAACAGACAAACCACACGTCGGAAATTTGCCGCGCATCACAGCAAGATACGCCGTGCGCGACAAATACGACAGATTACGATTGTCTTGTCCGTCTCCCGGGTTTTCGTAAGTGACAGCTACCTAGTCATGAATATTCTTTCCGATATAAGTGTGCATCTCCTAAGGATAAAAGGATAAAGTCTCCACCGTCAACCTTTGTGGGATGCGGCACGCCATCTACTTCCATTCGGATCGTTCTGACTTATTGAATGCGATGTGGCCCGTACAATGACTTGCACGGGCCAGTCGCTGTATAAATCAGTGTTCTTGTCCTCCCAGGCGAGAATGGTACCAATTCCGGGCTGGGGGTAGAAGGCTCGGTTGGCCTGGGCAGGAGTCGGATTTGAATCCTGCATCGTGCGAGTGGAAAGGATGCTAGCCAGTTTGCCATCTCCGTCTCCTCTCAATAGTAGCAGAGGGGAATCTACTACTAGAAATCTGGTTTGAAGTTTCCGACGAGTTCCCCTAGCTGGAAGGTCTTTGCCTGACATGTCAGGGCACACCGGTTACAAGGAAATCGAGCCACACGACGCAGCATTGCTGTGTGAAACACACATAGGGGGTTGTTTTTCTCGGTTGGCAGGGGTCGTCGTATTTGGTCGTTGTTAAGAGAGGGGGCGGTTCGTATGTGGCTTCGAGTTGCTTGTTGTTGCGTTTGGCTTGTTGCCGCGTTTTGGAGAAAATTTTCCCGATAGTTGACTTTCGCGTAATTTTCCCTGTTTTATGCGTATTATATCCCCACACCCTCCCACTCTCCCCCTCCACCCGCCCCCTCCACCGCTCGACAGCAAAATTTTTGAGTGATTGTAGAAGTAGGGGAGTTTTCGAGAAGTTCCGGAAAAAGTGGTAAGTAGTTGGGGAAAATCTAAGGGATTCCCCCGTTTCACATTCGCTAGATACCCCGTGCCCCGCCTCCCCCCTCCTCCTCCCGCTCGACGGAAAATCTCTACCAGGGAAGGTCGCCAACTTACCATGGAACTTTGAATGGAGACCTGGGTGGATCGATAGAGTCTATAAGGCTATTAACAAATATAGATAGCAAAACTGCAACGTGCATTCCACAAGGCAACTTTTATGAGCAGGTAAAATTTGTAATGGGACTGTAGGGGTGGGGGCTTGGTGGTGAGCTGTGAAGCATAAGCCAGGTATCGCATACGCCAGATCGAGTCATGCTGTGCCTGTGAAGCGATATGCCTACACTGAGATAACATGACTCCAGCTTTCGCATTGCGATTTGCTCGCTTCCTTCCTCTGGTTGGGTTCTCCTATGACATCACAGTCACAACAACCCTCCAGGGTTAAAGCGGTCACCATTACAACATTACTGTCATAAGTGCTTAATTGCTGTGCCACTGTTGCAGTTTGCTATCTATATTTGTAATAACCTTTCTATA
The DNA here is from genome assembly GCA_036418165.1 of Cooperia oncophora. Classification (NCBI taxonomy): domain Eukaryota; kingdom Metazoa; phylum Nematoda; class Chromadorea; order Rhabditida; family Trichostrongylidae; genus Cooperia; species Cooperia oncophora. The sequence goes on along the minus strand of MU914234.1, from coordinate 3,739 downwards.
CTTTATACGATCACCCAGCGTTTCCATCAGAAGTTCCATGATTAAGTTGCGCGACCTTCCCTGTCGTGAGTGAAAACCTGAAGAATTGTATCAGCGCTGCGCTCTTATACTTTCGCCGGCAGCCGTTAGCGACTAGCGCTTCCCAGGTCGCCTGCCGCAGTTTGGGGAGAGGCATGGGAATCTGATCTTATGCGCCTCCCAGACTCAGCTCGCATTACGCCTAGCGTTTTACCTGCTAGCGTACGCCAGCGTTTCGCCAGCGTTTCACCAGCGTTTTGCTGGCGTTTGCAGCGGCAGGGGAGTAGAGACTATGTGGCCGTAAGAGACGCGCAATCGATGTGTTTGTAGAGACTGAGGGCTCAGTGAGCAGAAGCCACATTCACACTGTGTTTCTTACCTCAAGCTCTCCATTAGTCTCTCACTCCAGCCGCTTGCAAACCGCTAGTAAAAACGCTTGGAGAAACGCCTGGGAGAAACGCCTCGTACGTCGGTAATTTGCTAACCGATAATCCTAGAGCTCGCTTACGTCTGGATGACGTCTGGAGAACGCTAATTCGATATTCATCCTTCTCCTGAGCAACTGCCGGGGTCCTGGAAGCGCTACGTCTACGCTGCCCGGCGAAGTATAAATGCACCCTAGTAGGTGTGGGCATGGGGAATCGTTACCGAGACCCTCTAGTATGTGGGGGTCGTACCAAGACCATTCTTCGAGAGAGGGGTCGTACTGGCACCACAATTTCACACATCACGATGCTGTACCCTGGTACCCTGACACGACGTACACTCCGTATCTCTGTATCTCTGTATATCGGATGTGGAAGAGGCGTGACCACGTCTCTTCAAGGTAGCGGCATTTCCCCTTTGTGGGATATTGTGCTTTGCGCCAACTGCAACCATGTATTGCAACCATATCTTTGCCCAGCACAAGTAAGGATGTCAGTTGTCTCAGATGGAAACATCCCGCATCTTTCCTCGAGTCCAAATGAAGTAAGAGCCCACGCCCCTCTCATCTGCTGGAGATGGAGTGTACAGTCCTTGGATTTTTCATATAAAAGACGCACTTTTTCATTTTGCGCCATATATGCGCGATTAAAATGTTGAGGGTTTCTGAAGGGACATATTAAAGACGCACTTTTTGATTTTGCGCCATATATGCGCGAATAAAATGTTGAGGGCTTCTGAAGGGACATAATGGCAAAGGGCGAGTCACTTATTCAATGGTAATTGGGGAAGCGAAGTACTCTCGGTTTCCCTCCGCCTCAAGTAGGGAGCCGCACTTTTTAGTGTCCCGGCGAGTGGCCTAACAGCGCACCTAGAGCGCTACCAACTGGCTGATCAGTTGACAATTTCATAAGATTCTGCTTGTTGGGCCCCGCCCACACCCTAACTCGGACTACCCGGACAATCTCAGATTATTTCTAATTGATAATGATCATTACTCGGACTACCCGGACAACCTTAGATTATTTCCAATTGATAATGATCATTTTAAGCTCGCCAAACAACAACGAAGAATGGGAGTGGACGATATGAAATCTGAAGGCAGTAGAATGGGGACAGTGACGGGTCATCGTCGACCACGAAGACCCATGGGATCAAGACATTCAAGGCTATAGAAAGAAAGCATACAAGCAATTAGAAAGTTACAAAAGTACTCCTCGCATTTCTCTAGGGTGTCTATTAAAAATTTTCTGTAATTGATGTTCGGATTTTTCACAGTGCATGTTAAAGACAGCTCCCGCGATAAAAGTGTCAAGGAATAATTGCTGATCAATTATGAAACAGTAGCTGATAAGTAATTCCTCAATGAGGGAAAAAGCAACAAGAGCCCTCAAGAACACCACAAACGAAATTGCTCCCTTACAGTTACACCGCCCTGCGATCCGTGGTCAACCCTGGCTCGAAAATCTCTTTACACATCTCTCCAGTAGTGGATTCATCCAATGCTAAAGAAGAATACTAAAAACTAATTATATAAAATCTCGGAAGAAATATCCTGAAAGGCCGATAAAAACTTTCAAGGCATCGCGTTCCGAAATGTTGCGTACGCTGTGGCGAGCAGGCTTTAGGCATGTTGCTAGTCGAGCTTTTGCACCACAAAAATTGCATCACTCGTGATTTCTATTTTACCTTACGAGATGGTTGCATTTGACTGTATGTGCTCTCAATGAATGAAATGTGATAAAGGAGAGCAGATAGTCTAAGGAACAGCCATCCGCGGTCTGCAAAAATGCTTGCATCCGAGTATGCCTGCGGTCCCAACAAAGAGCGAACTGAGGGCGGCTACTCCGTCAAGAGCAGCGTTAGCAAGTGAGTGCGGTCCCAACTGAGCGGAGCGTTTGAAGCTAGAACCTGATTGAGCGGCGAGCTTCGCTCCCGCTACTCTGTGGAGTTGCGAGAGGGGCAACATCTAGTCTTGGCTGGAACACTTGGTACAAGGAAAAGGCGACCATGGAATATTCTTCCGAGCGCGGGGCCTTTGCGAGAGTGGGACAACATCTAGCTTGGGGGCTGAACTACCTGTACAAGGAAAGGCGGCCATGGACTACTCGAGCGCGGGGGCTGTCTTTAATAAGGTCCATTACAGTGCAGAAATCTTGAAAAAAGCCTCAGTGATGCTGGGAATTGATTTTGGTCCAATCCTACTATATATAATCCGCTAAGTTTGTCTGTTGGTGTGTGTGTGTGTGTGTATGTTTGTCTGTATGTGTGTTTGACCGGAAATTCATAACTTCCTTCAAAACAGCGATAGAGCGCTCAAACTGATAAGTGATGTAGGGGGTCGGGCAGGAACATTATTGGTGGGTGGCAGGAAGTGATAACAGTTGATAAGATACCATAAGGGGCCTTAGAAAGGGAGGGGCATCAACTTCATAACGCGCGTCACAGCAAGGCTAGAGCGTTGGTTCCAAGAAGTAAGATAGGGGCAGGATGGGAACATTATTGGTGGGTGGCAGGAAGTGATGACGGCCGATAAGATACCTAAGGAGCCTTATAGGTGTAGGTTGCCTAATTCATAGCTTCAGCCAGTAACGGCGTCACGTTGGTTCCACGAGTAGGATAGGGAGCAGGATGGGAACATTATTGGTAGGTGGTAGGAATTGATTATAGCTGATAAGATACCATAAAGGGCCTTAGAAAGGGATTATCACCAAATTCGTACCCTGCGTCGCAGCGACGGTAGGACGTTGGTTGCAAGCAATGATATAGGAGGTCGAATGGGAATGGTTGGTCAGAGAGGAGAGTCCTCAAGTCAAAGGCTTAATGAGCCAAGATGTTTCTGTTCCTTAGCGATATACTCAAAGTTGATTCGACCGCTAAACTTTAGGGTTTCACCCAAAAGTAAAAGCCTGAAGGTGTCTGTCAGTGAGCATGATAAGAACCACCAGCAGACGGATAGTTAAAGCTGCTCACGGAAGCGCCAAGACATAACGAGCTGTCAATAAAAGTTCTATATTGTTACCACCGAACGCTACGCTTACAAGCCGTCCTATTTCCAGCGGATGGTGGGTGTCTTGATAAATATGATAAGCACCAGGCACTGGCAAACAGTCATCAGAAGGAGAAAGATTGTGAAATGGGCCGTATTCCAAGACATGGGGATTAGGCCAAGTGTCACAGAAATCCTGTCAGTGGTCAGTACCATAGGTTTGACCATGCGCGCAGTAGTGCGCGTCAGCCAAACTGGTAATAACAATATTTGGTAATAGTGAATGGTAGTAAAAGTGGGTACAAATAG
>MU914233.1:0-13444 GCA_036418165.1 Cooperia oncophora | reverse complement strand
AAATTTTCTTTGAATTGCGGAAAGTGGGGCAACAAGTTGAGGAAAATCCAAGGGTGGGTAGAATGAGGAAGGGGGTCGTATCAACCCCCTAAAAAAGGTAGGGGTCGTACGGATTCGACCAAAATCCCCAGCTGATTTTGTGCCCTGCTTATAATACCTTCATATTGTGGTTGTTGGACTTCTAAGCGGAGAGTGCCACCAGCTAAGCCAATGAACTACTCTCAAAGTCTCTTCCTGTTTAGAATGGCAACAGCACGTGAAAATACGATTTATTCACTTAGCGAAGCGGCGAATAAAGGTGCTGACTATGTAGAGTTTGATGTCCAACTCACTAAGGTAAGCAGGAGTTTGAGCGTTCTGTAGGACCGTCAATACTATTGACTCCCAATACGCCACTTTTTTTGGGATATGCAACCGGTCATCTACCACGATTTCCATGTTCTTGTTGAAGTAGCGGGTCGAAGACGGGACCCGTTTGCAAAACCACGACATCATCAATTAGCTATCAAAGTTCGTTGCTAACTACTAGTAGTACCCTCGTAACGAGTATTCAAGCTACCCATTTCAGGACCTTAACCTCGATCAGCTTCATCTGTTACAACTCGAACATCCGGCTGAACGATTAAATAAGACGTGGAGGGTGACACCAAGTGAGGAGGAGATCAACGAAGAGATCCACAATCCGTTCCCTCATCTGAAGCAGGTGTTGGAATCCGTAAATCCCAACGTTGGATTCAATATTGAAGTGAAGTATCCTATGAAAATGAAGGTAAGCGCTTATTGGCCTCAGAAAACCTTTTAATTGGCAGAGGCATCAGTAACGGCAACCATTTTCTCAGCTTATAAGCGAGACGGCTTCAGAAGCCTCCTGAGCTTACAGACAGTCATGATCCCTGCAGGGGCGTGTGGACGGGGCGTGTGATGGATTGGAACGCAGCCAGGGCGACGTTTTCACCAATGATGTCATCCTGAGCCTAGAAGAGTTGGCGGAGATAGGCTGTTTTGTTCGCTCCAAATTACTCCCCTTCCTCCTATTGTTTGCAGGGATCATATCCAGGGCCCATCATTGGCTGGGGATCTTGGACGAGTCCGTACGACCCCCCTCCCCTTCTTAGGGGGTTGGTCCTGGTTCCCTCCTCATCGAGATGTGGAGCGGGGGGGGGGGGGATAGTGCACATGAAACAGGATAATCACGAAAGGTCAGCAACATCTTTTAGAAGATCAGAAGACAAATACGACCCTTCCCAACATCAAAGCCCTACGACCTCCCCCTTTACATTAGTTCCTAATTACAAGGAAAAAATCAATTTATCAATAAAATTTTCCTGCTACTGACGGACCTCCCCTCGGCCCAACGACAAATACGACCCCTCCTGTTTGGGTGAGTCCCAATAACGATATGCTCTAATATAACGTGCATCTGTGCGCTTTGTATTCCGGAATTTACAACTGAAGTTTTGGCCGGAAATCATACAGGTTAGACAATCTTGGTAATTTGTAAGACAGAAGCTTTGTGCGTGCTGCACTCACCCGGCCGTTTTTGTGGCGCCGTTTCGGCACGCATGGTGACACATCTGCGTAATGTTCAATGTGTTATCTGGTGCTAGACAACCAGCGGTGGCTAGACGCTCTCAATGTTGGCGACACTGACGAAATTGTAGAATGGGAGAACTGAACGAAGAGCATGAGGAAACAGAGCCGCTTCATTCTCACCGATTTGTCAGATCGTACTTATACTTTCTCCAGCTTACGTTCTTCCTTTCTCGACTCTCCCCAGGTCGGCATAGTATGAACGCCGCTTAAGGCAGCTGGAATAGGTGGACTCCACTAGCGCACGTCCGTTTCTCCTTGCTCGATCAGCATTCTGCCACGGAACTGTGCATGTCGCTTAGGGGCCGTCAAGGGTCGAAAAAGGGTAATCTGCTGACGCCTCCCCTCCCGAACTAGCTTAGAACCGCATGCCGATGGGATTGTGCTTTCAAAAAAAGCTTTTTCTGTACAGTATTGTTTACTTCCCTAGGACGGTACTCACGAGTGTCCAGCGTACATGGAACGGAATGATTTTGTTGTGTCGATGTAATTCTGCGGCAATGTGCTCGACATCGCCGGCAGACGACGAGTGATATTACTGCGTAGTTTGATCGGCTGAATGTTTGTAGCGCTGGTGAGTTGCTTTATTTTTAGTAAACTCATAAGATAAGTTAGAAAGGTTCAACGAAATCCTTCCAGGATAACCCTTAAACAGCACGTTTATCCTGTTATGTTTCTGGTCGTGGGAACAACGACACGATACACCCCTTTCCAGGTATTCTTTCTCATTACTCATTAAATGCAGATGCGATTGAAGGAGCGCTTGTAGGCGGGGCTAGGTCGAATACGCTTTCCTGTCCTCTGTGGCCTTATTGGCGTTAAAAACCGATACAAAGTTCTTTGAGAGTAGATACCAAAGTTCTTTGAGAGTACGCAGACGGGCAGACGATGATAGTAGCCCAGAGCACGTCTTGCCGTTGGAGGAAAACGACCCTCTTCAGGTTTTTTCCTCTGGGACAACCCACGTTCGCCCTTTTTCCCCTTCCCTTCAGCGACTAAATGCAGCCCTCCTCGCTGGAGTTCCCCAACCTACGAAGTGCTCCGTAGTACTAATCCTGCCAAGTGCACCCTCCCCTCCATCCTTACAACCATGTCGGCTTAGCGCTCTATTTTCATTACTTCCATTAATGCCATCAATTTGCTGTAGTTATTGATAATTGTTGTGAATATTAAAGGATATTCGTTCGGATTGCTCAAAAATTGCCGTGAATTATGCGGCTGGCAACGGGCTCTTAGGTGTAAACTTTCATAGTGAAGAACTGCTGCAGGTACGCCATACGTTTAGTTGCGAGTAATTTTGTTTTATTGTAAACAAGGCAATTGCAGGATGCTTCACCTCTAGAGCGTGCTGAGAAATTTAAACTTGTTACGTTTGTGTGGGGCGACGATCTGAATCTCATAAAGAACCTCGAGTACTTCAGGGAACTTCAAGTGGATGGCGTTATTTACGACAGGTAATTAGTACTAAAATTTAATCCAATTAATTCAGCTATTTCACTGATTGAATGACGAAATGCCACGAATAGAAGCGCGAAATGTTTTCGAACTAGAGCCGGCGCTAAGCTATGCAGTTAGAAAGTACTCCAAGCTAAAGGCCTACACCGCGATCACCAGTGGGTAGAGACGGATGGCAACGGTTCTTCACTGGTGCATCCACACTTCTAAGATGGTGAAGGGATGAGTCGTGAACTCGTGCGAATTAGAATCGATCGGCAGTGCACATCAGAGGAACTCACCGAAGTCAAGGCTACGGAAGAGGGTGCGTTGGATTGGAACAAGTGGTGGGAAAGGCGTCTGGTGGGACAGAAAACCATACTCAAGTTCTGAGCCATTTCTAGACCTTCAACAGCGACGGAACTCCGAACCGGTGGCTAAAAGCTCACACTAAACTGCTTTGTTGCGGAACTACAGCCACCTAACACTCAGGGCTGGCACAAGGCTTGCGGCAGCGTCAACCAGCGTCTACCAACGCCCACGAGCGATCGCTGGGCTTCCGAGCGTCCAGCAGCGTCAGCGACCAGGAAAGACCATAGATATCGATCTAGCGTCTGCCAGCGTCTACCAGCGTTCACCAGCGACCGGGAGTAGAGAGTATGGGGAAGTAGGAGGGTAGCAAACAGCTGGATTAGGCGTCGTGAAATTGCGGCGTGTGCAACCGCACCGCACAACTACTAGCACAGAATTATGCAATTCAATGTACGGTATTATGTAGTGAAGCGGTGCTGTTGCACACGCTGCAATTTCACGAGCCTACTCCCGCTATTTGCTACCCTCCTACTTCTCCACAATCCCTACTCCCGTTCGCAGATGAACTCTGGCGGACGCTGGTAGACGCTGACAGTCGCTGGCGCTGCTGGACCCTTTAAACGCTAGTGGTCACTGATGGAAGCGCCACAAAGTATGAAGGCAGCCTTAATTCCTGCCTTTACAGGCGCTCTCAGCGCCATTAGTATGGCGGAAAGAGACTGACTTTGAGCACTCTCGGTAATTGCGCCCCTCTTTCAAAGGGTGAGATAGGGAAAGAGGCACAAATGAGGATGGCACTATTCTTTTCTATTTCCGCCCATGCGACTTGCGTGGAATGCGGCTCCAAAGAAGTGGCAGGCACATGCAGCAATGAAGACTCTATGTGGTACCTGACAAGCCCATCAACATGCCCAATGCAATCTGCATGTGACTCTCAGTTAAATGTTAAGAAACAACTTACTGTTCAGAATTGGTGAGGTGAGGCCGCGACGGAACACTTTCGTAGTTGAAAACGAGTCTCGAACTGCCCTACCAATACGAACTCCAGAACACGTAAGTCACTCACCATACATGCTGCTGAAAATTCGTACTAAATTCGTCGTCATTCATTTCAGAGTCGGTCGCCGACGCCTGAACCAGAACTGTTCGCTCGCATTCATACACAGTCAGCACCAGTACCAGAACCTATTGACCACAGTACAATGCAGCATTTGAGTATCTCAAAGAATTCTGCCTTCACTAAATTAAATGATGAGGAAAGCAGCCAAACATTATGTATACATAAGTCTGCACAGAATTATTGTTCATTATGCACTTAATTTATGTATTATTCATCTCCAATAAATGTTACTGGTTTTCATTACAGTTCTCAGTAGAGTGGGGAAGGATGGCGGCATGTGGCGCTATACGCCTCTCGAATTGGGCTTGATTCACAAAGCCATCCTTATCTTGGTCAATGGCGTTTTAGCAATTTCACTTGGAAGGATAAAGTAAGGCTGCGTTCATACATTTCGGCAGCGTCCACCAGCGACCAATGGCGTCCACCAGCGTTTCGAGCGCCCCGCAGCTCCTGCAGCGTTACGAGTGTCTAGCAAGTATTTATATGCTTCTAGCGTCCTGCAGCGTCTACCAGCGTCCAGGAGGGGAGAGTATGGGAGATAGGAGGGTAGCAGACTGCTGGTAGAGAGTATGGCGCGATAGGAGGTACCAGCTGTCTGCTACCTTCGTATCGCGCCATGCTCTCGTCTCCCTGGTAGACGCTGGCAAACGCTGACAGACGCTCGCAGACGCTGGATCGATATCTGTGTTCCTGGTCGCCGACGCTGCCGGACGCTCGGAACGCTGGTGGACGCTACTGGTCGCCGCAAAATATAAACGCAGCCTAAAGCTGGAATGATTGCTGCTACGTCCCAACCCAGGCGGCGCTGCGACAAACAGGGCACGCTGGGGATTTCCAACAAGAGGAATTGTACTTCGTACTCGCCTCTGGAAAAATGTCGCTCGGCCCTCTGGCCTTTCCTCGTTTTTTTGGCTTCTTGAGAGTGTTAGCGCACACTCCTTCCGAAACTGCAAAACAAGTGTGGTATAGTGTGGGAATTCAGGGGTTAGAAGAAGGTAAGATGGAGAGAAAGGGAGAGGAGAGGTTTGCGTCTAAAGATAGGCATTTCACAAGGACTTACCCCAAAGTGCCCCGGTCACGCGCTCACTACACATATTTTGAACCTGCACAATGTATGCATTAGAGGTCTCTGCCTATGATCTAGTCACTGAATAAGACCCTCACAGTCAATCGCCTTCTCAGCATAAACTCATCATGGGCTTCAAAAAAGGAAGAGATTCGGTGATAATCCTGTAGATATATTATAGCTTCCCTACAATGGATGCCTAACTGGTTAGTTTGCAAACAGTAAATCCGTATTTTACAAGGTTATTTTCGTAAGCAGCGACACTGAGAGTAGTTTTATATCTATTACTTCGAAATATGCACCACGATGACATTTTTCGAAAATACTCGTTTCGCGCATTCCACAAGTAGCGCTGATTGTAAGCAAGTATTGAAGGTGTACAACAGCAGAAACATATATAAAAACAGACATTAAAAAACAGAAAAAATGGCTGAAATCTGTTGTTTGCCGAGCCTCTTGGGTCCAAGTGGGGTCCCCATGAAAAGAGGAACCATACGTTACTCGAAATCCTGAGATCGGTAGCGGTGGCCGCTGTTGGCAGATTTAAACTCTGAAGGTGTCTGGGCTTCTGGTGAGATATTTTCATCTTGACACAATCGTTGTCGTGTCTCTATCCAACCAGAACAAGATGACAGTTGTCCCAGACTGGAATATTCCACGAGTAACCGATTCCGTGCCATGTTCAAATGCCACGCCTACTCTGGCTCAGGGATAAGTAGTGTAGAATGTTTCTTTTTAGCAACACTACAATAGCATTTCTTTTCAAAAAACTCCCGTTTCGCGCATTCCATGTTAGCAGGCACTGGTTGTGGGGTCACCAAAGAAGATGTGCAGCAGCATAAAAGATGAACTGACATAAAGAACGGAAAAACGGCTGGGAACTGTGCTCTCTAAGTGTGTTAGGATTGAGCAAGTCCCTAAGTTAGGAATCAATCACTCCAATAAATAAACTTCGGAAACTCCAATCAGTCAATATAATTTGAGTAGATCATCTCACCACTTCTAATCGTTGCATATGGTCTGAGAGGCGATCATCTGATTTCCTGAAGTTCATAAAATTGTAAAAAAACTTTGAAGAAGCGTTTTGATCTTGTAAATTTAAAGCTAGGACATCACCCGGAAGTGGCGCGCAGAACCCTCGCCCGAGTTCTGTGGTCAGTATGCGAGGGCTACCGAGGGGTGAACGACCTCGGCCAAAGAAGCTAGTTCGAATTGGGACCCTGAACGTGGGGTCGCTTACCGGGAAGTCTCGTGAGGTTGCCTACCTCATCAGACGCAGGAATATCGAAGTCCTATGCCTTCAGGGAACGCGATGAAAGGGTGCAAAGGCCCGCGAGATTGGAGAAGGGGTCAAATTTTTACAATGGAGCAGTACACGAAAACAGGATGGCGTGGCATAAGCGTGGCGAATCCTCAGGACTGCGTCTCCTCTGTGAACAGGATCATGGGAGTGAGAATGGACACAAAGAGGGGTACTGGACAGTACTGACCGTGTACGAACCACAATTCCGGTTGCTCAGAGGCGAAAAAGGATGAGTTCTACCTGGCTGGACGAGGCCATAAGATCTGTTCCGGAAGATGATTACCTCACTATAGCTGGGGATGATCTGAATGGTCATGTGGAAAGTGACAGAAGGAGCCTAGAAAGGGTGCACGGACGTCAAGGAATAGGAGCAAGAAATGCTGAGGGAGAGCGGATCATTGACCCCTAGCCACGGCCTACTACATAGCAATCTGCAGAACCTTCTTCGCGGAAAGGAGGACTCAAAAGATAACCAACAGCAGTGGAGGGAGACGAACGGAAATCGACCATGTCCTAGTGGGAGGGTCGTCTCCCGAATCGTCAAGGATATCAAGGGTACTGCCTGGGGAAAAGGGCCCTCAGCACAGGCCTCTCCCTGCGCAGACATCGTCATAGACCTTCCCAAGAATACGAGTGTAGAAAAGGATAGCACTCGGCCAAAGAGTACTGGAGGCTGGGCTCCCAGACCCAGATAGGCCAGGACACCTGGACCTACGCAGCAGAGGTCATCCTACAGTGTGCAAGGAAGTCCTGGGAGAGACGCGAGGTGGTATCAGAGGAGACAAGGCAGCCTGGTTTCTGGACTAGGAGGTCTCAGGGGATCGTTTAGCAGAACGGAGGAGCAGTATAAAGTGGCAGACGTACGAGGAGCCCCAGAAGACTTTGCTGCTCACAAGAGCTGCGGGCGACTCGCTAAGGCAGCCGTTGCTAAGGCTAAGAATACGGAAATGGACGCCCTGTACGACAAGCTGGAGGGCGAGAAGGGGACAAGTTCGTCTTCCGCCTGGCTAAAGCTCGGCATCGCGCTGCTCAGGACATCAGGGTCGTAAAGACTGTGAAGAGCAGCAACGGGGCCATTCTCGCACCAGCCGAAGTCCCAGAAAGAGGATGGGAAGGTTACTTCGAGGGCCTCTAAAGGAAGAATTCCCTTACACAACGATAGCCCACAGTTGGGCGCCGCATGTCCATCACTCCTTGGACGAAGGATGAAGTCCGCCGAGAGCTAGGGAGAATCAAGGGTGGGAAAGCAGTGGGTCCAGACGGGGTACCGATAGAGGCATGGAAGGCCCTTGGAGAGCATGGGGTGAGTTGGCTCACACACTTCCTAAACAAGGTAACAGTTGAAGGAAGGATGCCAAATGCGTGGAGCAGGTGGCTGGTCCATGTTTAAACAGAAAGTGACGCGGACGGAGTGCTACATACAACCGGCCTCCACTGAACTCCCCCTACCATGAAGCTGTACGAGCGCCTGGTCAACACTAGGCTGAGAAACTTGTTCGCTATCTAGCAGTAACAGTTCGGCTTTCATGTCCGAAAGGTCTACCACTGATGTTATCTTCATCGCCAGACAGCTGATGGAGAAGTACCGAGAGAAGCAGACCCTGCCACCTAGCCTTCCTGGACCTGCGACAGGCATTCGACGCGCTCCGCTCGCCTGTACCTCTGGAGAATGCTTAGAGAGTGTAACGTCCTGCAGTACCTAGTCTCCATAGTGAAGGACATGTACGATGGGGCTAAAGCAGCTGTACGCACCCCTCACGGCTTGACAAAGAACGTGAACATTACGGTTGGGGTACACCGAGGATCAGCCCTCAACCTGTCCCTCTTCCTCCTAACTCTGGTCATGGCGAAGGAACTCATGGAGGGACCACTGAAAACCATCCTCTACGCTGACGACATCGCCTTAACAGCGGACAGCATGAGAACTCCAAACAGGTGCAGCGGTGGCAGAATGTTCTCGCTGAAATGGACTCCGGCTGAACGTAAAGAAGAAAAGTTCCTGAGCTCCGAAGAGTGTAACGAACCCATCGTAGACTGCCATGGCGAGAGCATCGAAAGGGTCGAGGACTTCCAGTACCTGGGGAGCAACCTAGCAGCTGATGGCAGCGTGGACCAGGCGGTGAAGGCCCGAATCAACGCAGCCTGGATGAAATGGAGGGAGTCCACTGGCATCCTGTGCGACCCACGGTGCTCGAACATGCTCAAGGGCAAGGTGTACCGGGCTGTGATAAGGCCTACAATGCTCTACGGCAGCGAGTGCTGGCCTATCTGCAAGAACCATGAAAGGCAGCTCCACTCAGCTGAAATGAGGATGCTGAGATGGGCCTGCGGCTGGACACGACTCGACAGAGTCAGAAACGAGGACGTCAGGGCGGTCACACAGACGGCTCCGATCCAGCTGAAGGCACGAGAGCAGCGACTGCGATGGTATGGGCACGTACTGAGGAGGCCGTGGAGACCACCCAATAAAGACGTTGGAATTCGAAGCAGAGGGCAAGCGACCACGAGGAGCCCAAAGAAAAGATGGAGGGACGTCATCAAGAAGGACCTCACTGAAGTGAAAGCCACGGCAGAAGATGCAGTGGATCGGACAGTTCCGACGTGTAACACAAACAGCGGACCCAGCGACGGCGTGATCTTGTAGATCATCCATCACAGTAAAATAGATCAGAGAGATAGGTTTCCGTATATTAAAATGATCCCAGCTCATTGGAATTAATTTAAATGCATTTTTTATCAGCAGCACTACAATAGCATTTTTTCAAAAAACTCCCGTTTCGCGCATTCCATATTAGTAGGCTCTGGTTGTGGGGTCACTAACGAAGGGTTAAAATGGCTAAAAAGACGAACTGACATAAGGAACGGAAAAATAGTTGGGATCTGTGGCTCTGTAAGTGTGTAGGGGTTGAGCAGATGTCAAAAAAGATCAGGTATCCACATAAAATAAAACTTCGAAATTCCAATCCAGTCAATATAATTTGAGTAGTACTTCCTATCACCTACTCGTTGCATATGGTTCTAATAGCGAATCGATTCGTGAAGTTCAATAAAAGCAAAAGATTTCATTTTATAAATATGAAGGGTTATTTTGATCTTGTAGATCAACCATTAACAAGAAATAGATCAGAGAGATAGAATCCCGTATAGAGGAATGATCCCAGCTCATTAGAATTATTTTACATGCATTACTTTTTAGCAGCACTGCAAATAGCATTTTTTCAAAAAACTCCCGTTTCGCGCATTCCATATTAGTAGGCTCTGGTTGTGGGGTCACTAACGAAGGGTTAAAATGGCTAAAAAGACGAACTGACATAAGGAACGGAAAAATAGTTGGGATCTGTGGCTCTGTAAGTGTGTAGGGGTTGAGCAGATGTCAAAAAAGATCAGGTATCCACATAAAATAAAACTTCGAAATTCCAATCCAGTCAATATAATTTGAGTAGTACTTCCTATCACCTACTCGTTGCATATGGTTCTAATAGCGAATCGATTCGTGAAGTTCAATAAAAGCAAAAGATTTCATTTTATAAATATGAAGGGTTATTTTGATCTTGTAGATCAACCATTAACAAGAAATAGATCAGAGAGATAGAATCCCGTATAGAGGAATGATCCCAGCTCATTAGAATTATTTTACATGCATTACTTTTTAGCAGCACTACAATAGCATTTTTTCAAAAAACTCCCGTTTCGCGCATTCCATATTAGTAGGCTCTGGTTGTGGGGTCACTAACGAAGGGTTAAAATGGCTAAAAGACGAACTGACATAAGGAACGGAAAAATAGTTGGGATCTGTGGCTCTGTAAGTGTGTAGGGGTTGAGCAGATGTCAAAAAAGATCAGGTATCCACATAAAATAAAACTTCGAAATTCCAATCCAGTCAATATAATTTGAGTAGTACTTCCTATCACCTACTCGTTGCATATGGTTCTAATAGCGAATCGATTCGTGAAGTTCAATAAAAGCAAAAGATTTCATTTTATAAATATGAAGGGTTATTTTGATCTTGTAGATCAACCATTAACAAGAAATAGATCAGAGAGATAGAATCCCGTATAGAGGAATGATCCCAGCTCATTAGAATTATTTTACATGCATTACTTTTTTAGCAGCACTACAATAGCATTTTTTCAAAAAACTCCCGTTTCGCGCATTCCATATTAGTAGCCTCTGGTTGTGGGGTCACTAACGAAGGGTTAAAATGGCTAAAAAGACGAACTGACATAAGGAACGGAAAAATAGTTGGGATCTGTGGCTCTGTAAGTGTGTAGGGGTTGAGCAGATGTCAAAAAAGATCAGGTATCCACAATAAAATAAAACTTCGAAATTCCAATCCAGTCAATATAATTTGAGTAGTACTTCCTATCACCTACTCGTTGCATATGGTTCTAATAGCGAATCGATTCGTGAAGTTCAATAAAAGCAAAAGATTTCATTTTATAAATATGAAGGGTTATTTTGATCTTGTAGATCAACCATTAACAAGAAATAGATCAGAGAGATAGAATCCCGTATAGAGGAATGATCCCAGCTCATTAGAATTATTTTACATGCATTGCCTTGCTTTTTAGCAGCACTACAATAGCATTTTTTCAAAAAACTCCCGTTTCGCGCATTCCATATTAGTAGGCTCTGGTTGTGGGGTCACTAACGAAGGGTTAAAATGGCTAAAAAGACGAACTGACATAAGGAACGGAAAAATAGTTGGGATCTGTGGCTCTGTAAGTGTGTAGGGGTTGAGCAGATGTCAAAAAAGATCAGGTATCCACATAAAATAAAACTTCGAAATTCCAATCCAGTCAATATAATTTGAGTAGTACTTCCTATCACCTACTCGTTGCATATGGTTCTAATAGCGAATCGATTCGTGAAGTTCAATAAAAGCAAAAGATTTCATTTTATAAATATGAAGGGTTATTTTGATCTTGTAGATCAACCATTAACAAGAAATAGATCAGAGAGATAGAATCCCGTATAGAGGAATGATCCCAGCTCATTAGAATTATTTTACATGCATTACTTTTTTAGCAGCACTACAATAGCATTTTTTCAAAAAACTCCCGTTTCGCGCATTCCATATTTATGTAAGGTCTGGTGTGGGGTCACTAACGAGGGTTACAAATGGCTAAAAGACGAACTGCATAAGGAACGGAAAAATAGTTGGGATCTGTGGCTCTGTAAGTGTGTAGGGGTTGAGCAGATGTCAAAAAAGATCAGGTATCCACATAAAATAAAACTTCGAAATTCCAATCCAGTCAATATAATTTGAGTAGTACTTCCTATCACCTACTCGTTGCATATGGTTCTAATAGCGAATCGACTCGTGAAGTTCAATAAAAGCAAAAGATTTCATTTTATAAATATGAAGGGTTATTTTGATCTTGTAGATCAACCATTAACAAGAAATAGATCAGAGAGATAGAATCCCGTATAGAGGAATGATCCCAGCTCATTAGAATTATTTTACATGCATTACTTTTTTAGCAGCACTACAATAGCATTTTTTCAAAAAACTCCCGTTTCGCGCATTCCATATTAGTAGCCTCTGGTTGTGGGGTCACTAACGAAGGGTTAAAATGGCTAAAAAGACGAACTGACATAAGGAACGGAAAAATAGTTGGGATCTGTGGCTCTGTAAGTGTGTAGGGGTTGAGCAGATGTCAAAAAAGATCAGGTATCCACATAAAATAAAACTTCGAAATTCCAATCCAGTCAATATAATTTGAGTAGTACTTCCTATCACCTACTCGTTGCATATGGTTCTAATAGCGAATCGATTCGTGAAGTTCAATAAAAGCAAAAGATTTCATTTTATAAATATGAAGGGTTATTTTGATCTTGTAGATCAACCATTAACAAGAAATAGATCAGAGAGATAGAATCCCGTATAGAGGAATGATCCCAGCTCATTAGAAATTTATTTTTTCATGCCTTGTTTTTAGCAGCACTACAATAGCATTTTTTTCAAAAAACTCCCGTTTCGCGCATTCCATATTAGCACGCTCTGGTTGCGGGGTCACTAACGAAGGTGTACAGCAGTATAAAAGATGAGCTGACATAAACAACACAAAAATGGCCAAAATATGTTATTTTTTAGCGTTTTGGGGTCGTATAGGTATGACCAGTGGTTCAACAATCCTCGCGGAATATTCCTTCCTTAAACAACAGGGTTATTTTGCTCTTGAGAACCTTTTCCAGTGACCTCGGCCTTTCGCTACAATTTTGTCAGAATCGAAACGCTACCAAAGCTTTCCACATCATACATGTATTTGGATGTTACCAATGATTTTTGTGTACCCCCTCCTCCTCCTCATACTGTAGTATTGCGGCCTATTCTGCTGCAAGCGCAAGTTATCCATCCGAATACCTCTACGATCTTGAAAAGTCGGCACATGGTGCATACAGAGTCAAGATGCACGTAACTACCGATGCGTCTTATCGAGTAAAGCGCTGGCTCCAATAAAAGGTTACACCCCACAAATCCATGGGGTGGTATGCTATGGCTTCCTCCGAGGGAAAGATCTTTTCAGCACCTGTTGTTTAGGTAATCCCACAGTGGGTGTGGCAACCACATCAAGAATTTCGAGAGAAAGCACAGGGAAAGTGGCATTCGACTTCC
>MU914232.1:1371-22922 GCA_036418165.1 Cooperia oncophora | reverse complement strand
AAAGCAATCGATTATCAATTATTAGAATAAAAAATCCGCATGATTGCTAAGATCCAACCTGAATGAATTGTATGGTGAGCGCCGATTTACCGACACCACCACCACCTATGACCACCAACTCGTAATATTGTGGGGTTGTTAGTTCTGCCAGTGACGGCAGTACCACCACCAGTCCTGCCACCACCCATCGTGCCACAGAAAACAACGTCAGACGAGTGTGTCAGACACGGGGCCAGATGCAATCGTGTCGGCGCTTCGCATGAACGCCGGCTCCGCCCCACCGTCGACCACGCCCCATGGTCGGTCGACCGCCATCAGCCATCCGACCGCAATGTTCTGTGCGCTCTGCCGACATTGTGCTATTCGCGGTAAGGCTAGCCGGCTGGACGGCATTGTTAAGTTGGTCAACGGCCAAAAGTTGGCTGTACAGCTTAAGTACGTCAGATTGCTCAGGGAATAGGACGTGTACACAAAACAGGGAACAGTTGTTGTCTCAGGCAAAGCCCAGGTGTAAAAATTGAGGATGGTTGAGCGGCGGTACATTTGAGGTGAATGAAACGGTTGAGCGACAAGGGTATCAATTATTGGAACGGGGGAAAAGCTTTTTCCCGACCTGTAATCTGCTGGGCCATCTTAGCTGGCAAGAACACGACGTTGCTTCTGCGCGGTTCGAATTTTGCTCATTTTACTTTGTACATCTCCATTTTTTTCTATATAACTTCCCTGTCTCACACCATTTTCGGCGGCGTTCGTCGATTAGCATTTTGAAGTGATTCAGCTGTCACAAAAGGGCTGTTCCTTTCGTTTGGCATGAAAACCAAATTTCTCTGAATATTCGATTACTTTTGAATCTTACGAGTTTGCCTGAAATCAAATCCGGTGGTAGTGTCACCCTTCCCAGGGGTCCACATAATGGTAGGCGCAAAGGCCAATTTTGAAGGGCCCGGGGGTTTGGATGAATTCCAAAACTGGGACTTTAGCTGTATTTTCAGATTATTTTAAGCCTTTTTTCATGTCGTTAGTCGAGAAATAGCCCTAGCCCTTATCAGAACGATACCGCCGTTGGTCTGGACTACGAGTCCTTAGGCCATTACTGTCTCATTGGTAGAGTAATCCCAGTCAAATGCAAGAAAAACCTTCGCAGTACCTCCTCTTGAGGGAAGAGTTCGCCATAAAAGATAAAAAGGGATAAAGGCCTTTGATAAAGCCCTTTATCAGCTGGTCCTGTGCCGAATGCGTAGAGCATTTCGATTCCACCAGTACTATGGTGAGGTTTGAACATTTTTTGACCCCCACGTGAGTCTGGGAAGTCGAGTGCCTTTTCCCCTTCTAGACTGGACCTGTAGGAGTTTACCATTCCCAGGTGGACACTCTTGGGAACGACTCAATCCACTAAAACTAGATGAATGTGCCAGCGGTGCTCATTGCCCCACTTTTGTAACATTTTTTTGCTGCTTCTTCAGTGTTTCTGTTAGTTTTACTGTTTTTTATGGTAACTACGTAGTAAAGTTGGACCAATAACAAGCACAAGTAAACGGAACGCTCTTCACCGGATACTACCGTAGTAATATCAGACGGCCAAACAAGTCCTTCTACTAGGACAACTAGAAGTTGTTTCCGGAAGGGCCATTTCTCCGAACAGGAAGATTTCCTATTCCAGAGCACCTGCACAACAAACGGGAAATAGGATACTTAAATGGAATTACCCAAAAAGCCTGGTAACCGGACCGGATAGACCTGTTTTGGTAACTCTATCACTTCTCTGAAATAGAACGCTTCCTTAAGATTTCTGGAGGTCTGGTGGGAAACTCACCAGAGAAGAGGAAGAGAAAAGAAAATGGAAAAATTTCTCATGACGAACCGCCTTGGGTTACGCCATGCAACCCTCTCTTATTCAGTAACGCATATGCCTTTTTATGTGTTTTCTAGTGGAAACATTTTGAATAAAACTTCTCATTATCATTACTCATTACTGTATTATCCCTTGAGCTGACTTGTGAGAACTTATTAAGCTTGACTATAAGGAGGGGCGAAAGTCACGAGGTATTTTAGTTCTTCTCATTCCATTCAAGGTACGCGGCTAACCGGAAACTCAACTTTTTCTGTTCCTTCCTTTCTCTTTTTGCCACCCCTGAAGTTTATCTAGTAACCTTGACTGAACAATATGTTTCATATTACCAAAAAATACTAGGATTGCCAGAGATCAGGGGGTTTTAACGAAAAAACTTTCGGTTAATCTCTCGACTTTATAAATTTCGACTGCCGTTTTCCATCACGTTTGATGATAGTTTCAAGGCAAGTAAATATCCGTGACCACTGGTCTTGATTTACCCTTAGTTTTGCTTTAGCGCAGTCCTGTCACTTGGAGAGAGTTTTGTTACCAGAGGGTGAGAGGAACAGCTGGATAAACCTGTCATTTTTCCCTAGAGACGTTTGTCAGTAAAAGTATCCCTGCTGGAAGTTATCGCTGAGATTAAACCTTGTTTACCCGTCATTTTGAGCTTCTGGATACGAGAAGGAACAATAAACAATGCGGTTACCCATCACAGGGTACATTACTTGGGTTTCCGTTGTTAAGCCTTTCTAGGCTGTCCCTTCTTCCTTACTTACCTTATTTTTAGAAGATAGAGGCAGTAGAGGCTGGGAGTAACAAAACAAGGGCATCAGCTTTTCATGAAAACTCTTTGCATTTCAAGTAGTCAGCAGTCTATTGAAGAGTGCTTCGCTCCCTTGGCAACTCCCCTACACATCCGGCCCATTTTTCTTCGGCGAAAATTAAACGTAACTTGATTTCTGATCATGTAAAATTGACTGGGCGGCCACCTCACTCGAGAAGGACTTCGAAACTGCACCTTATAAAATACTATTTACTCAATCATTTATTTATTTTTTTACTCACCTCCTGGTTTCTCAAAGAATTCGTTTTTACCTTTTTGAACGGTTAATTTCAAATCGATTCCATTCAAAAATTAGTCCAATAGTGAATAACAGGGCTAGAAAGTTTTCATGAAAAGAATAATTCAGCAAGAATCTTCACATTTCTCCTGCCATTTTTTTCACCGGTGGACTATGAGAGCCGCTGTTTTGATCCTATACTTTTCCAAAGATTAAGGAGCGAATTGAAGAGTGGAACTCTTGGTTCACCTGGTTCACTTTTTATTTTTCGGAATTGTCTTAAAATTCAGGCTATGGAACTGGAATTTTGAGGAGTCAAATTTCCGCTTTTATCCGTAGTTTTCTTACCTGGAATCGCTCTAGCGGAATAGAAGTTCATTTTTTGGGCATCGTGACAAACCATCTGCTGTACGGGCCCTTTGCGGTTCGCCTCCTTCCTGTTATTTTTTCCCAGGGTAAAAATAAAAGGAAGGCACATATAGGTCTCCCCGAGGTTGCTCACCCGCGGTCGCGCCACAATTTTTCAAACTTTGCGCTGGTGAGATTGACTTCTTGGCAACATTCCGAATACTTCCAGTTGTATGTTTAGTTGCCTCTGCCAAACGAGGTTGTTAGATGAAACTCCCAGTTGTTGTTTTTCGAGTTTTTGAGGGTGTTTCGAATTCGTTTTCCTCGAAATTTTCAAAAAATTCCTACTATCATTCCTAGATTGCTAGATTCTAATCTTGCACCCCTCTGGCCCATATTCTGATCGCCTGGCTGCCACTGAAATACCCATGCTTTTCTGATTCTCTTTTCCAAGTTAATTTTCACCCAGGATTATTTTGGCGCTTTCAGCGGTAGAGCCTTCCAGGTAAACGAGGTGAACATGAAATCACATGGCCTGAAACTGTAGGGATTTTTTCCGTAATCTCTCCACAGAGCTGTGAACCGTAGGTACATAGAAAGCGAGACCCTGTTCTCGAGAGAATATCTTCGTTAGGATTACCTAGTTGCGAATGAACTCCCGTACACTGCCCCACCAGGCACTTAGTCGGGCTACCTTAGCTGGGCTACCTCGGCTGGGACTACTTTTTCGATTCAGTGGGAAATCGCACTGGCTGATGTCTGTTCAGAAGTTCCATAGTGGAGCTATTTCTTCTTCTTTCTTGCTTCTTCCTGCTTCATAATGTTGTAAAGCACTAAAGTACTGTTGTAGATTTTTCTGAAAGTTCTCCTGCTACATCCTTGTCGATCAGGCAGGTCAATGAGATCCCCAGCAAGCGAACATAGGAAGCCTTTCACTTCTCAAGTCCATTTTTGAGCTTATTTCCTCTTGCGGCCATAATAAATACTTTGGAGAAAGGCCAGAGTGGCGGCATGAACCGGAAAAATCAGCTGTGTTATGACGGCTGGTCGTCAACTAGGGCATGTCGGCACCCTCGGCTGTCGAGCTGCGCAGACACTTTGCTGATTATCGAATTTCTCAATCGTTACGTAAACAAAACGCTGCAAGTGTCCGATTTCCACACTACGTAATCCTGCACCAACATGCCTTTGTGGTTTTTGCCACAAGAAGCACTCATCTGGTTGGATACGGTAGTTGCCAGTAGGTGGGCAACGATAGGTCTGGTCCTAATCAGATCTGGCTCAGTTAAGGAGATTAATAAGGGGAATGAAATGGCATCCCTAGCTAAACCCGCCAGCAGCGTAGCTGGTGTAACCTGGAAGATCCCCCAAAATACCGCAGTCTGGCCAATGCCAGGAAGAAATGCCAGTTTGCATGGACTCCAAGCTGGCATTCCTTCTTGCCAGAAAAGTCAAAAGGCCTCTAGAGGTTCGTATAGTCAGCATATGTTTGACATTCTAAGGCGATGATTCAGTGGCAATCCGTAAAAGGTTAAAAAGCGCGCGGAGGCGACCCACCGCAGAACATCAAATGCCATTTAGATGGCGTCTGAAAGATGTTTTTAGCACTTGAGAAGATAGATAGACGTGCGCTTTTGATGCATCTCAAAGTAGTCCTCAACTGGCGACGAACGCCCTAGAAATCCTTGGAACAAAGGCTACGGACAAAATGAAGTGGAAAAATTGGATGTCATTCAAGAAAGCAGAAAATCTTTTGGGGACATCAGGGACCCAGGTTTCTTGAGAATGTTCCATAGGAAACATTCTATAGTGATTTTCATAGTTCTACAACTTATGAACAACTATGTAATCAATCTGTGGTTTTTCTAAAGCTGGATATAGTACCATCCCGTACCTAAGAGCGTAGTTAAGTGTGCGTGGGTCTGCGTGATCCTATGAGTGCGTGGCTAGGCTGCACTTTCGTCGGATTGTTGCCTTTTGGTTAGAATATCAGCCAGGTTTTGTTGGAGCACATAAGGCGAGGGGACTTCCTCATAAGAAGGGGGGGGTAATATGGCAACATTACAATGGTAGTTACGTCGGCCACGGCCCTCCACGATTCTGCGATATATGGAGTGTAGATAGGGTTGTGACAGGTGGATGTGGACAAGGAAGAATAAATTATTTTATGAAGACCACATTTATTTATATTACAAAATATGTCAAATTATGTCAAAATATTGGTGTATGTGAAGATGTATCACCCTGTTCACTCTCAGCTGAAGACTGATTGGATTCTCTCAACCTCCCCTTCCCCCTCCCCCCCCAACTGTCCTGCTTACTTGGACTGTTTTGATGGTTTCAAGATAAAGTGTCGATTTTGCTCAGAAACGGGATTTTCTAGAATAGATTTATTTTATGCTCAGTTGCTGGGCTTCTTGCTTACTTCTTTATTCTTTTATTCTTTCTTTTTTCTTTATTCTTCTTTTTTCTTTCTTCTTTATTCTTTCTTTTTTCTTTTTTCTTTATTTGTCTTATTGTTGGTATATTAAATTTTTTTACAACTATGTTATCATAAAAAACTGAATATGGTGGCAATAACTATTCTACGTAAAATTATCCCTGACTTTCACAGAAAAGTAAAGGCATCCAAGCTACGGTTATGAGTTGATGGGGAGCTGTTTGACTTAGGGGTATTTGTAGCCATGGGGACATCCGGAGGACCCCTTATGCAGAACTAAGAATACCATCATTAGGACAGGGTCAGCGTACTTTGAACTCGTTCACCCACGCTGATCTCCTTCTCCCTTCCGGTCTGTGCGGAGCTCTTCATCTCCACAAGGAGTCCTTCGAAGACAGTCCTCGACCATCACGCTCCACCATCTCGTACTTCTTTCCCTGTCGAATTATTCTGCCTCTAATATTGTTCCTTTTTGTGCCTTCGCAAAAAGGCGCTGAGGAGAGGCAGTTCTGACGCCTCCCTAGTTGCTCCGCCCCCCAAATCTCAATGGCTACTTCCCGTCACAAGTTCAGCTTTTACTGCATGTCTTCTGTTGTTTTTTTACCGTAAATGATGTTAACATTGGATCCCACGAAGCAATGATTAGTGAGCCAAAGGCAGCAGGATACCGCTTTCTGGCATGAAACGAAAACTGGAGAGTTCCTAGAGTGGGGCTACTGGGAGCCCTCAATTAGGGTGATCTCCATGATTTTTTTGCTTTTTTTCTTCCCTGGAGAGTCTTTTAGCAACCACAGATTTGTAAATGAATACCAGTATCCACAATATGCAAACGAGGTGTTTGTTTTGAAATGTTTTCCCCCAGCACCCAATATCGTTACAGTCACCGTGTTAAATTAAAATATAATCATCTTCTAATCACTGCATATGACTACACTTATGGATACAAGTAATCACATTTTTTAAACTAAAAAAATTGATGTTTTTGATTTGGACTTCCTTCCTCGCTTTCTAATTTGCATTTTATTTCAGCAATATTTCGTGCAGGACTATGACCCCACCATTGAAGATTCGTACACAAAGCAATGTTTCGTCGACGAAGACCTTTTGGAGCGGGTGAGCTCTTTTCGAAGCCCCCCACACTTCTGGTTTATCGCGGTCTTAATCCTCGAGCACTCTTTTCTTTTTTACTATCTTGATCATAGCTGATTTTTTGCTACCACTTTCTAGGCTTTCTTCCTTCCGCTCAGCGAAGGAGTAGAAATTTTTTTTTCTCTGTTATAAATGGTTTTTTTAAGGGGCGAAACAGCGGGCAGTTCACCTCTCCCTCGACACATTCCCTCCTATATATATTGTTTTTGTCTTAGCAATAGTTGCTAGCGGCATCAACGAACCCATAGGTCTCAGGGAATCTGTC
The DNA here is from genome assembly GCA_036418165.1 of Cooperia oncophora. Classification (NCBI taxonomy): domain Eukaryota; kingdom Metazoa; phylum Nematoda; class Chromadorea; order Rhabditida; family Trichostrongylidae; genus Cooperia; species Cooperia oncophora. The sequence continues at coordinate 15,825 of MU914232.1, read as the reverse complement.
AAGGGGAAAAAAGAGAATCGGGCAACGAAAATATCTCCGCCCATTCGTCCTTTTTTCTTGCGGCTCTTTTCTTGCTTTCCGCTTTCTTCCATCATACTCCTATCACACTCTCTACTACCACTCTCTCACGCACTTGAATATTGAAGGCTAGCTTTGGGCGAAACGGGGAAAATATTTTCCTCTCATGCAAATGCTCAGCGCAGAAGCAAAACGAGTAAGAAGATACTGTAAGGTCTTAGGCAGGCGAGAGAGCCAACATCCGTCTGAGGCAGTACCTGTGTAACTTTTTTTTAATAAGAAAAAGTGACGTTTCTGCAGGCGAATAGTCGACACGCGAGCTGGATGGGCCGAAGCACTCTCTGAAAAAGTCAAATGGCTCAGTTTCGCGCAGTAACAGATTTCGCGGTTTTCCCCGGCGCACAGCATACCCAGACTTCTTACTCAGAGGAGACATACCCATGGTCAGTATTCATGTTAAACATTGTGAGGCTGGGAGGACAACTGCCACAGGCGTGTGAAATTTTAATTAGCGTCCTTTTTTCGGGCTAATTTTGTTGCGAGGCTGTTCTATAATAAATCGCCTTTTTAGCTACTATTTGTAAACTTATCGATCACCAATTCCGTTGCATTATTTTAAGCTGAAGGCGCTAACTGATGGCCTTTCATGAAATTCATCGGTCATATCATCACAAAACCTGGGCTATTTTGGCTCTCAATGCTCATTACTCGAGTTCGCGATCTCATGTCGCGCTATCAACGGGTTTTTCTCATGAAAAGGCCCTATAACGAATGTATAATGCGGGCGCCGTTGTAATTTGGCGGCGCGTAGGCAGTCATAGTCGTGGGGGCGACGGGCCAAGAAAAGCTTGTACCAGATTTATGTATCGCGTACTCGAACAGCTGAGGTTTCTTGCTGTGCGGGCTGGGTTTCGAATTGAGGAACGGGGCGCTGTCGGCGTTGCGCATTCAATTCAGATTCGGCAAGTTGAGCTGGGAGGGTTTTTTATCGCCGACCAAAAGCGATAGCACTCTCTCTTTTCATGTCGATCATTGCGGGCCACAGCCGGCGAATCATCTTACATTATCGTATCAGCAAACGAGGGTCAACCGATGACCGATAACGGTTTTTTGCCTCGAGGGCTGCGTCATTCAGGAAGATGTTTTTTGGGGGCGAATGGGCGGCCATCGCCATCAAATGATGTCGGCGTGGTTTAGCCTGCGAATTAGGGCCGAAGTTAATCGAGTTGGGGGAAAATTTGAGCAATCAATAGGGCAATTACGTAGTCGGAGTAATAAATCATGGGGGCGACGTGGGGGCGTCTTAAGGGAGGCCGACCGCAAAGGCGTGCGTTACGTCGCGCTCACGTTGACGTCACAGGAAGTTATGATGGGAAGGGAGAATTTATAGCAGTCGCATCTTCCTTAGAGCTTATGGAAAAATAATGATCAGCTGAAGCTCAAGAAAACAAAGGCTGAGAAAGGAAAAACACATGGAAGTGTCAAAAGAACCAAAGGCTGGAGGAGAGCCGGTTATTTTTTTTTTTTTTTTTTCCTGGAGACGAGCCCGCAGGAAATTCTGAGTATTATAGGGAGAAGCATACTGGAATCATTTTTTTTCGATCGCATTAAGAATCTTTATTTATTGAGGCTGACCCAACAGAGTGACGTAACTCTAATACTCAGGGCCAATCTCAGGATGGCGGGCCATGCGTCGACTCCGCATTCAGAATCGGGGGCAGCAACACTCGAATACCTGCGCGAGCTCCTGGCTTCTGCGACGAGAAGCTTTGGCAGAATATGAGCGGCTGTGGTTGTGTGCGGAAATGAGCAGTGGTTGGGGGCGCGGCAGGGGTAATGGGAACTGTAAGGTGGGGATGGGTTGGGCAACAACGGCCAAACGCCATTCTAGCAGGCAGTTTCTAAGTGCGAGAAAAGCAAGCAAGCTGTTGTGCAATGCTAGGCGGGCTGCGCCAAACCTATCGCGGCCGCCTGTCATAGGCATCTTCATCTGCCGCAGAGCAATACTGGCAAGGAGCGGCGTTCAGGCGGCGTTTTGTTTAGGGGCAAAATTCAGAATGCACTACTTTACGTGGCGCTTTCCCATTTGCCGGACCCAGGAATAGCTTTGAATTACGGGCGCAATTGGCATGGTGAAGCATCTTTCGTAAGTAAAGTACAGTAAGTCGTCGACTGTAGTATTCTCGCCAGACGGCGGCTGCTGGGGGCAGGGGGCCGCGGCGGCGTTGGAAAGCCTGGGCTCACGAGATCAGGAAAATAGAGTCGTGGCTAATGGGAAAGTCTTGCTTTTTATATGGCATAATAGCACACAAAAATCGGTTTTCAAGGGCTCGATTTTTTCGTGAGCTTTGTAAGAGGGCGTAATTGTACTCCGCTATCTTGAGAGGCTTCTGTTCTTTTTCAATAGGGCGCAATTCAAAATGGCAACACTTGGGCCGATTCTTTTTCTGTTCTGAGATTTTTGCGCTTTTTTGCAGTTTCAAAATTTTGAGTTATGCTGCTTCTGGAACCATGTGCTTGAAATTATGGCGCTAGAATATACATTGTATTTATCTTTACCCTTGCAGGCGGCATTTGTCGATCAATAGTTCCGCTCTTGGCTGGGGGCGATTTCGTAAGAGGGCATTATTCTTCGTCTCGCTCGGCTAGTTAAGCTTTTAAAACAAAGAGGAAAGAGGGAAGACTGGGCAGGAAAAAGACAGAGGAAAGAAGGAAAAATACGGGTCACGGATCAAGGGAAAGGTTTGGTGAGCTGATGGACCGCGCTCTGAGACGTGTCTTACAGAGAACGAGTGACGAGTTTAGCAGAGTTCCGAAATGATAAGGGATGCAATCTTTAGGGCATCGGCGCCTCTTACTGGTCTCATAGCCGTCCAGCTTTCGCGTTGCCTTCTCATTTGCGCAGCTTCTTTCGCTCTTCCCTATAGGCGCGAATTATTATTTATTTTTATTATTATTACTAGTATTATTGTTATTACTATTATTAATCGCTGTTGTTATTATTACTATTCACTATTGTTATTGCTGTTTTTATTAGGGCTAGTTTGGTATCGAAACTGTTAGGTTGAACGAGCCGGGAGGCATACTTGATTCCGGCGATCATTCCAGTTGCCGACACAGCTGGTCAAGAAGAGTCTGGCAGCATGCGGAGGGCAGTAGTTACCGCCGGGCTCTTGGGAAGGGTTTCCTCATCGTTTTTCGGCCGTCACTACAGGAACAGGTCAGATGATTGTTACTTTGATTTTTGGATATTTTTCAAATTTTTTCATCTCTCTGTCCATTCGCGCCATTGTGTTTTATCGTTTTTACATTTGCTATTGCAGGCCCTTCTGTTCCAGCGCGGTTAATCGTTGTTTTTGCGCCTTGGCTGATAGCATAGTCGATTGGCCAGTCGATCTTTAATTGTTCTTGATTCGCTCGTTCCATTGTGTTCATGGTAGAGGCTGTTCAAGGCTGAGTGTCGTTGTGTTTGCCAGGCAGGCAGCAGCCCATCTTGTTGTCGGATTTTAGGACGATTGGAAATTCCGGCATTGGCGTAAGGCAAAGCAGGGCGGGGTCGTCGGCGGCGTCGTCGGTCGTCATCGGTATCTAAGCGAATTTGGGCCGCAAGGGCGCAACGGCGCCACCCGCCCACACGGGGCTGATGGCGGTGGAATGAGGGGAATTTTGCGGTCTTATCACACTGATAAGGTCGACTGCGCTCTTTTGTTTGGTACGAAGTCGGACTGTACAATATCGAGGGGTAGTAGAACTATGAAAACGTGGACGGCAAGATAAAAAATCAGATAATTATTTAATTGAGCCTCGGTTTCAGGACAAGGCCCTGCGGCTGATTTTTATGATCGGCGCTTCAGTTGTTGATTGATAGATCTTCCTATTGCTCATGAGACTCACGCTTTTCGCCTTTCCTGTTTCTTTTTAGGGGGTCGCATTTATTTATTGATTTTCATTCCTCTCGATGGAATCAATCAGTGTCAGTTCCAACCGGAAAGTGCATTAGCCGATCGCATTAACGTAGACGTGTGTTAGTGTGACAGCAAAAAGTTCAAACACACCAATAGAGCAGATTGTTGGCCAGCTGCCAAGTGCACTGTCCGGACTATCCTTGCTCTTTGGGTGGTCGGGGCGGGGGCGAAATTGAGGGATGAGGGACCAGCGAAGAGTTGCGAATATCCCCAGCGAGAAATCCTCAGTAGAAGAGCTCAGGAAACTGGAAACAACAGAATACTTGTTCACTTCAATTTCGAAGCTCCTAAATCTCTTCCACTCAGACGTCAGGAGGTCAGGAAAAGAAAAAAAAGGGAAAAGGGAACGAAAAGTCAGTGACTTTTTGATTTTTGAAGTATCCTGGGGAGATTTCTGTGAGAGATTCACAGTGTCCGCAATGTCGCATAGTTCTTTTCTAGACCCAAAATTTTTTCCCTTTTCCATTTTTTCCCAAAACACATTTTTTCCCAAGTAAGCTCCCTCGAAGGTTTCTGTCAGAGGAAATTTCTTGGAATTCGTGCCCGTACTCGGGATGAGGTGGCATAGTGGCTCAGATCGATCCAGGATCAAAGTCCGCCAAGTCGAGCCGAATCTTTATTTGTCCCAGGTCGGCTAATTGATATTCATTCATCTCTGAGGGTAGAAGCAGTGATCAGCTTGTGAATTGCCTTGCTCCTGAGGGTCACTGTATCGGCCAAATAGCACTTCAAATGCAACGGCGATTCTGCAAGGAAGTAGGATCCGTGGCGCATCCTGGAGAGGACAGATAAACGCTCACTAATTCAACTCGCTATGTTCCTGCTTTTTTCCCATCGACTCGCTTTTTTAACTGACTTATTTGAATTGCAGTAAAAGTCAGCTTCAAGTCAAACTGTAGATGCTCCTGCGAGACTCTTTCGCAGATTCCCCTTATTTCTACGAATATTTCACCTGCATCGATTCTATTTTTAACGCTTTCCCTCCTGTGTGGATGTCATTCTTTCCGAGACATCTTAGAGATTTCTTTCCTGAAGCGAGGGAAAAGCTGCTGCCCGGCCATGGCTGAATTGTAACGGTGCTTGTCACTCGCATGCTTTGAACTCTTGCAGCCTATCTCGTCTCTTGAGGATATTCATTTCTCTTGCTCTCCAAGTTGATTTATTCGGTATTCCGTGGTAAGATTACACGTGATAGCAAGAGCTGGCGTAATAAGTAGATTTTGGATGCTAGTCTAGCGAGAACTTCTTAAAAAAACAAACATTGGGAACGAATGATGGAAGAGATGGAGCAAAGTTTGTCCACACCAGAGACTGAAGTGTTGCAGCGGGTGCAGTTTCTTCAGGGTTTGCCAGCTCTCTATCTTCCATTTCAGTTTTTTCTGCACTTGGCAGAGCTCTGCTTTCTTCATGAAGCTCTTCCACACAGTTTTCTTCTTCGCAGAGCACTCAAAACGGCTCTAGACCATTCGCAGCCGAGAACCCTTGAGTATTTAGCCGCTCAAAAAATTGACCAAAATTCCATAGTACAAATGGTGATGGATGTGGCGATGACGGCCGCACTTCAACTTCGTGCACTGATGGAGTGGAGTTTTTCGAGAGGGTTCAGAGTGAGGAACGCGATTGGGGACCCCGTTAGTGAGGAGTGTCCCGTTCAAACCACCGAGCGCCAGCAGGCTTCAGCTGTCTCGGGTGCTCTGACGACGGCCCACTTCGTCAAGTATTAATGCTCACGCTGCGCCAAAGTCGTGTATCGGCTCGTCGTCCTCCATGAAACAGCAATGAAAACATCGACGCGAGAGAATGAAATCATAGGAACACGCACGTCCTTTGGGACAGGACATTCACAGGGACATTCTGATATTTGCATTGCTTTCAGCTAGGCAATTTTATCGAGAGCATATAAAATAAAGGATGATACTCCCTCCCATATGAGATAGGGCATCCGTGCGCGCTGGGAATATTTTTTGGAAGAGCATGAACCTCCAGCCCCCCCCACCAACACACACACCCCTCCCCATCTCCCATCTCTACCATTCTAACTAACATCTTCCTGACTTTCCTCAAGGTTCAAAGCGCACTTGAAATAGGAAAAAACCGACAGAAACCGGGGAAAAGTCAACAATCGAACAATTGCATTTTCTCCAAAAGCCAGAACGGCCAGGTCTCCAGAATAGCCGACGCGAAATCGACGCCTCTCCCCGCTGGGGAGTTAGTAGTGCCCCGATCGGGAATAAGACATGTATTTTATGAAGAAAACAAGAGTTGGTCAAAAGTCCATGATCTTCCAACAATTGGTTTATCTTCGCTTTGAGGGATGTATGTTCTCTTCCTTAAATCAGACATCTAGGACAGGCTTCTCATAGTTCAGGGGTGAAATGAACGACATAAACGATTCCAGTAAGCCGAGGGGACAGATCTGCAGTGAGATTTCCTGAGTGAAATAAGCACTTTTCCTAGTGTCGAGTTATGCCGATGAAAGGGCACTGATAAAGATCACCGCGGTTTTTTGTTAAGCATAACACCCGTATAACCCTAGCAGAGATTTGCATGCTGGAATAAATTCCCAGCGAAAATTTTGTAGCGTGGATGGTCTAAAAGGTTGGGCCTCTCAACCACGCTGAGTGAAGTTTTTACATGATCATTCCGCCACTGGTTACACTTCAGCACGCACCACGCTTCAAATGTAGGGAATGAGGCTCGGGGCCTAGACTTGCAGAAGGCGCATCGAAAAAGTATTTTTTCTCTGCTCTGCTGACACCTACCAGTAAATAAAGTTTTTTGATTTCTCGTTATGGCTTTTTTCTTTTTCATCTTCCTTATTTACTCTTTCCTTTCCGTATTTTTTTCATTACTGAGGGTTATCTTCGGAGTTTCTTCTTTCAAAAAATTGAGGTACTAGTTAGGTGACAAGCTAGGACGTCAGTGAAAAGTCGAGTGCAGGCTGGTTACTCGCTCTCCCAAGGGATTTGAACTCTTCATTGGAGCTGTTTTCTTAGAAAACTGTAGGCGCTAGCGAGGAGGGTCAGTCTAAACAGCTCCAGGCGGCCCGAACTCTTTCCCTTCTATTTTATTCATGCGACCGCTACCATAACTAGCTACAGCGGAGACCAGAATGACTAATTACAATCATTTGTCCTCATAATTACTATGTAGTTATAGTTATTACATCGAGAGTAATGGGATGTAAATAACAATGCACCCAGTCGAGAAAGCCCTTGCTTTTTTGCTTCCACTGATAAGAAAGACTGAAAGCGTCGAAAAACGGAGGCCTGCACTGTATTGACTGTACTGCACAGGGCTATCGTACTGATTAGTGTTTTTCTCTGAGGGTTTATTAATTGTACCGTAGGCTCGCCAAGATTTTCCATCAATATCAATACGATGATGACAACCTTTGCGTACATAACCCATTGGATACACAGGTTAACGAGTAAAATAGTAATAAAATAATGGCGAAATACTAAATAAATAACACTGGAACATTAAATCAAGCTCCTCATGCCCAAAAATAAAATGTTCGCCACCCAAAATTTGCCAGATTTTGTCGCCCTTAGTTATCTGGTTATTGCTAGGGTTAATGTACTAATTCGCTCACTCTCAGGCAGATCGGGACCCTGGAAAGGGACCTTATCGGTTCACGAGCTGTCCCAAAAATCGTGCACTCGGTAAAGAGGGTTCATTGACGGACAATTGTCAACGTTTGCAAAAAGAGCGCGTGGCGAGAAAAATCGCTTCTCGGCGTTCCGATATCGGCTGACCGCAATCTATCAGCGCTAATTGTCAGCCATACACTCAACGAACGGAAATAAGACAACCATCATGAGGAAATTTTTGGCATTTTTCCCATTTTCTGGAAAGGATAGTCAGTTCGTTATAGGTGATTTCCGCTAAATCTCCACATTTCCAACCATATTCAGCAGTAGTGGTCGATGATTAATTACCAGTAGATCTTTGGAAAGGGGCTGGATTTCAACCAGCAGCTTTTTAATTAAATCTCGGGATACCTGAAAAACCTGAACCCGAACGTTCTGGAACTGAGAGTGCTCGCTCTTGAGTTTTCTTTTTGAACATTCAATCGAGACTGGACCACAGTCTAAGTCTCAAGGGCTCAGAGGAGCTGAAGATTAGTCTGAAGGGCTCAAAGGACTTGAAGAGTCCAAAAAAGACTTGGAAGCCAGAACTCATGTGAGAATTGCCTGAGGGACTTCGAAATGTCGGCTGAGAAAATGGCATTGCCAAGGATGACTGCAATAATCGACCGTTGTCCCTGAACTTGCAGAACTGGTTCCAAAAGGCCAGTGGTGTAATTGATAGCGTCGCTATCAGTCGGGGGGGGGGGCAGGAAGTCTGCCTCCGGTTGTCTTGCACTACTTACGGCAATCGCTCAGTGATGAACTTAGGAATAGAACGACTTGTGGTGGAAGCGCTGCGGGTGGGCTCACTCTAACTCTAAACCTGCCCGACTGGTTGCGACGATATCATCTATGCTTCTTGCAGGGTCTAATTATGGATTACCTCGCCTATTTGGCCAACCAAGCCTTACACCCTTCGGAGACGATGAATTGGTAACAGATCCAGTTGGGAGGATAGGAACAGTGACTACTTCATCGGCTGGCCCCTCAAATCATTGTATAAGGCAGAGCGCATTCCATAAGCCTCTAGGATTCTATGGAAGCAGAATGCCTGGCGCATCCCAGAACGAATTGGTTCAAGGCAAAGCCCGCGATCATTCGAACTGAAGAAAAAAGGGAGAAATATTGGGTTGGCACATAAGTACTTTCGTTTTTTTCAACCGGAAATTTCGTTCCAAAGATGAAATGTTTTGCTAGCAAGCTTGATATCATCTGATAGGAAACTTCACGTAGTTTTAGAATATCAAAACGGCTTCGGTTGAGGGAATAATTTTTGTGGATTTTTTAGTCGTTGAAGTTGAAAGCGAAGTCGGCGAAAATTAGCACCTTCGACAACTGCCTCTATTTACGTATAGTCGAAGTGCTAAAATCGCTTAAGCTGCTCCATACATTTGGAAAAGGTCGAGCTAGAAGTTCCAGCAAGGGAATCTCACTAGGACGCTTTGGAACGAATTTCAAGAATTTTGAAGTTACCAACCTTCACCTCGCCGATATTGGGCAGCTCACGTCTGTTCCACCTGAAATTTTATGCTAATATTTGAATGTTTCGCTGATATGTTTTGCATGTTCTGATAGCAAATTTCGTGCTCTATAACACTGCTATAGAAATCTGTTCTCCAGAGGTGTTTGCTTTCTGTTAAGTTCAGGTTATCATTACGGAACGCGAAGTCGTTGAGAACTAGCGTTCCCGTTCTCCACGAATTTTATGCTAACATTTGAATGTTTCGCTAATGTGTTCTATATGTTCTGATAGCCAATTTCGTGCTCTATAACATAACATAAAAATCAGTTTTCCGGAGCTGTTTACTTTCTGTTAAGTTCAGGTTATCTTTACGGAACGTGAGGTCGATGAGAATTAGAGTTCCCGACTTCCTCTCTCAACCGCTGTCCACTGAAGCTTCAAAGCTCCTAGAGCAGCTCAATAGAATCGCCATGGTTTGAGTAAGGCTTAGAGTAACAGATTAGTGTTAGGACAGCTCTTAGCGAATTTCCCGAGCAGCATCAGCAGCTCTGATACCTCTGTTGAATGCGAAAAGGAGGAGATGTCTGAAGTGCTGATGCTTATCGACCTGACATTCCATATTATCCACCTGAAAAACAAGGTTCATCAAACGGATTTTCAAAATAACTGCAACGCAGTGTTATAGAGCACGAAATTGGCTATCAGAACATATAGAACACATTAGCGAAACATTCAAATGTTAGCATAAAATTCGTGGAGAACGGGAACGCTAGTTCTCAACGACTTCGCGTTCCGTAATGATAACCTGAACTTAACAGAAAGCAAACACCTCTGGAGAACAGATTTCTATAGCAGTGTTATAGAGCACGAAATTTGCTATCAGAACATGCAAAACATATCAGCGAAACATTCAAATATTAGCATAAAATTTCAGGTGGAACAGACGTGAGCTGCCCAATATCGGCGAGGTGAAGGTTGGTAACTTCAAAATTCTTGAAATTCGTTCCAAAGCGTCCTAGTGAGATTCCCTTGCTGGAACTTCTAGCTCGACCTTTTCCAAATGTATGGAGCAGCTTAAGCGATTTTAGCACTTCGACTATACGTAAATAGAGGCAGTTGTCGAAGGTGCTAATTTTCGCCGACTTCGCTTTCAACTTCAACGACTAAAAAATCCACAAAAATTATTCCCTCAACCGAAGCCGTTTTGATATTCTAAAACTACGTGAAGTTTCCTATCAGATGATATCAAGCTTGCTAGCAAAACATTTCATCTTTGGAACGAAATTTCCGGTTGAAAAAAAACGAAAGTACTTATGTGCCAACCCAATATATGCCACCTGCCCTAGACAGAACCCCATTGCGGCCCCAACTTGTACGTGCCCAATCAACTCCATCTCCAACAGTACGCCCTCATCCGCACAGCTGATCCCCGATTAGAATCCTACGATCTTTTCGTCCTGCAGCCTCGTTTTTCACTGAAAGGCGGGCCTTGAAGGCGGAGTCTGGAGGCGGAGTCACTGGGGAAAAGGAGGCGTCACTGAACCTATATTGCGCTATAGCGCCCCTCCCTTACAATTTTTGCCGCGAAACCGGTACAAGGTTGTTTGTCGCGGACCACACTACCCTCCCGATTTCATATTTACAACTTCTATACCTGATCGCGGACCGTGCCTTTAAGGAAGGAGACTTTATCCTCTTCCTTTTTGCCAGATTTCATCACCTAACTAGTAGACTTTGCGAGACTGTACTTTCCCCTCAATGTTCTGACAAAAACCAGTCTGCTGAATGGCTGCTATTTGTTTTGGTTCCAGAAGGGCACACCACCAATGCGATGAGGAATGCCGAGAATTATCACTTTTTATCAGCGGAATCGATCAATCTGTCCGCGTAAACAGTCGGAATCGATTTCACGAGACGACAGCACCGAGCGCTGACAGTCCTTGTGTCCGTTCGTGGTCGTGATCGTTTCTGTGGCTGTCGGCCGCAATAAGGGACGAAACAAACGGCGAGGAGATTGAGAGTGAACGAAAAGGAACATCAGTTGCTGGGAAGGAAAAAAAGAAAGGCCGAAATTGCCGTTCTCCACTCTTTCTTAATGGATGTATAGTAGAATTCATTGTGTACGCCGCCAACACGTGCATTCCTTCAAAGGGTGGGAAAAACTAGCGAAAGTGAAAAAGCACTGAACTGGGGGCTAAGTGGGGCTTCTGACTATAATTGTAGGGTTCTTGGCTGGAACCTGCGCCAGAAGTTAGTGCTACCTTTTCCATAGAACCTTACTAAGTTAATAAAAAAGGGCGAACTTCCTCTCAGAATCGTAGTGGCTTATTGAATAAAATATGGCCTATACAATGACTTGGGCCAGCCGATGAACAAGTAAGTGTTCTTATCCTCCCGACAGTGGTACCAACCCACCCTACCTGAAGGATTAAAGGCTTGCTTGACCTGGGCAGAAGCTGAGCAGGAATTCGACCTCCGGACCGCTCGGTGGTCATTGGGCCCCTTGCCTACACCATCTCCGCCTCCACTAGGTTAAGTGAAGGTAGAGTTGCTGCTGAATACTGCTGCTCTTCTTCACTTTGTACGATGTTTCGGAAAATTGAAAAAAAATTATATTGGACATCGTAACCCTTGGATCGGCGCGCCCATAGAGTTTCGGCGTCTGTGTTTATAAATGTTATCGAGAGTAATTATTTAGTAGGGAATTATTTTCACGGGATTAGTGACGCTTCTGATATAAGGGCTCGCAAGCCGTGGAGGTGAGTGTGGTGGGATGTACCGGCTGCGGCCCCTCTGGTTCCTCTCAAAAAAAAAACAACGCAACAAAAAAACGGTGTTGAACACCAGAAAAAAAATTGAAAGAACTATTACTTTACCCGATGGGGCATTTTGAGGCTTGTTAGCGCATGGATTATTATCGTATCCCCTTCGCAAGAGGACAAAGGAAAAAAGCCTAGAAGAACCCGTCGGGGATGTGCCACGCATCCTGTTACCATTCAAAACCAATATTATATCTGGTTGTACTTGGGCCAGAAATAGACTGTTCGATGGGCTGAGTCGATATGCTAATTCAGTGGTTTGCAGCGGCCTTTGCAAAAAAGTGGCCATGCGCTCTAACTGTAATCCGCAGAGATGAGTGGTCCCGACGAAGTGGATCCAAGATTTGCGAACTGTTCGGCCGGAGTATGTGGGTGGGAAGGACCTGCCTCGCGTGCCATTAACATTAGACTTCCACCGCACTGTTTTTAATACTTATCTTGCAGTGCTTTTTCAACTTCTCAAAATGCATATCGGTTTCTAATTTGGCTTAGCTAAATGGCAATCAGAAAGATGGGGGGGGGGCTGTGCACTTGTTGAAGTGGTCTCCTATTTTCTTGCCAGTGATTCTGGAATTCTCGACGGTCTCGGAACTACTTCTTGCTCTGCGTTTGTCCCGCTCTGGTAGCGGGTGCCGTTCGTTGCTTATTGGTGCACGGAGAGCGCCCCACTTCTCCTGATGAATTCTTGGTAGGGATGGGTGCGCTAGCTAATTTTTGAAGGCAGTTGGCGCAATTAGCGCTAAAATGCTAGTAGGGCGCTGTATAGTGGGGAAATGGCGAAAGAACGGAGTGAAACGGTCAAAACCCGGCGAAGAAAAAGCCTCCGTTCTCAGTGACTTTGTCGTTCGTTTCGGACGAGTTTTCCGTACGCATCTTGCCAATCACCGCTACCGAATATACGGCTGCATATGTGTACCCATGTATGCATGCAGCATCACCGCCGCTTCATACCAATCCCTTTGCTTCATAATTTGCTCAGCAAATGAATGAATACGAGCGTCAGAAACGGTCGTCCGTTTGTGGGCGGGCGGGGAAGGCGTTTGGGACGTAAAGTTGTTGCTCAATAGGGCGTTATAGAGGTACAGGCTTTCCCTGGAAAAAGGCTCACGCAGTGGCGCTGTTCGAGTCACGGAATTCTGGGTTGAGCCAGTGTAGCAAATGCCTAACACCTGCATAACGGTTTATTCGTGGGCCAATGCCTTTGGTCCGCATGCAACGCGTCTAACGGCAAGCGCTGCTTGGGCGCGACTTTAGGACGCGCTTTCGGCAGGGCCTCGAGCCTCAAAACCAGTCCTACGGAGCGTTGTCAGACAAAATTCGGCGAGAGCCGAAGAGCAGCGAGCCATAACCATCGAAGGCGAGTTCGCGCGCATTTTGGCTGCGGCCACAGGATACTTTGGGTACCCTTCGATAAGCTTTAAAACCTTGTCATCTCTGCTGCAAAAACTAGTGCAATAATCACTCCCGTCTTTTCTTCTTTCCACTACTTCACACTGCTTTGTCAGTTCCTCACTGACGATGAATTTTTCATGAGCGTACGAAAACATTTTGTTTTCCACAAGTTGTTTCACGTTGTAATCCCTTTTGAAGCAAAAAGACTGGAAGACCTTCCCGGAGGTCATCAATCGTGAAGCTTTTACTATTGTAAAAAGGTGATGGATAAGGGCTTTCGTGTGAGAAAAATGTACAGGATATTGTGCTCTGCGAGAAAGCAGAGCAAACTTCCAATATTGGTTATTATTGGGGAGTCCCTTTTAGTCGAATTATTCAAGTTCAATGAAGACAAATGTTGTGGGTAAGGGGGGGGGGTAGACATTGATCGATTCATCTGGCATTCTCCATCACCCGTCACTCCCTTCTAAACACTCGCCCACTCAAGCAATTCTTGGATCGGTAGCGCGGAGGTCGTGCAATGGCTAATGGGTTGCCTAACACAATCCCGGGTCTAATTCTGGACTTCAGACGGAACCAGGCTCGCTTTCCTCCCTTTCGAGCGAGGTGAATGAGCGCGAGACTCGTCCGCGAGGATAGAATCCCTATCGTGCATATTTTCTTGATCACGTTGTATCGGCTAGATCGCACTCAAAACGGCACAGCGGTCCTATTCGCCTCAAGGGGGGGGAGGTGACGGGAGGGTATCCTGCACTTTCGATGAGCTCCTGCAATTACACGTTCCATCTTGGTAATACCTGTATACGCCACTGACGTGCGCAAGAAGCTCATGCTCCTGTGTAGATTCACCGGAAGTTACAGGTCTCCACAGGGGGCCATCGAAAGTGATCGATGGGAACCAGCACAACGCTCCCACCAAGCCGCTCCCACTGTGACAGCCACAACCATTCCGAATGTGAGCAGAGTATGGGGCGCCCCGTAAAAGAGATCATTCAACATTATAAAAGTCGCTTACTCATCCTTAGGTCAGTATTTTGGGTGAAGAAACATTTTAGCCAAAAGTTGAAGCTTGCTAGGCCAGGGTACAGCATCGTTGTGTGAAACACAAGGGTGTCATACTTTTCCGCTAGGGAGGAGAGGTTGTATTTGTTTGTTCGGAGAGGGGG
>MU914231.1:0-11950 GCA_036418165.1 Cooperia oncophora | reverse complement strand
TTTAGCAAATCTGGGTAACTCCAGTTTGGAACCACCTGACAGCTTCTCCCATTCCTCTTCCATCAGTTTTGTTGTACTATTGCAAAATACTTGCGGGAATTGTTGGTAGACCTCATATTTTTGAAGTTGTCCATACACTTTTTGACATTTTCTGACACCGTCTTGCCCGAAATGACAATATACGAAGCGAATTTTGTTAGCTTTTCTCAATAGCCTCTTCCTTCGGGAATGTCGAAGCGCCCCCAATACCGGGAAAAACCCGGATCTAGACCTTTCCAGGTTTTCTGATCCAATAACGCCCTAATAGTCCAATAAGCGTACGCTTATGTGCGTTTGGATGGACAGCTGCACCTAGAACCCCACAATCGCCGTAAGCTCACCTTATCATAAGTGACCTTGGAAATCAAAGAAGGAAGTAGCTCCGGGATCGAGTTTGCCCTATTCTGTGATGATATTAGCCCCATTTCACAGACACCGTGGTTATAGCTGCTGCTCGATTTACTTCAAAAGCCTCGCGCCCTCCAATTTCTAGTGTGTCTCCCACTTAGCCTTTCCTGACGCAACTTTTTTCATCATTAGACAACGGCGTCCACAACGAGTCGTAATGAAACAACGGGGGCGATGAATGAAAAGCATATCGGCTTCGACGTAATTTCACTTCTTCATCCAAACGCACATAAGCGTACGCTTATTGGACTATTAGGGCATTATTGGATCAGAAAACCTGGAAAGGTCTAGATCCGGGTTTTTCCCGGTATTGGGGGCGCTTCGACATTCCCGAAGGAAGAGGCTATTGAGAAAAGCTAACAACATCATGCATTCTGTTATATTGTCATTTCGGGCAAGACGGTGTCAGAAAATGTCAAAAAGTTATGGACAACTTCAAAAATATGAGGTCTACCCACAATTCCCGCAAGTATTTTGCAATAGTACAACAAAACTGATGGAAGAGGAATGGGAGAAGCTGTCAGGTTGTTCCAACTGGAGTTACCCAGATTTGCTAAAGAAGGTCGCGAAACGAGTAGGGGCGAAGGAGCATTCTGGGTTACGTTCCACTGAAGGAATCGGCGAAGCCATTTTAGAAGCCGTGAGCGCCCTTCAGGTAATCCCTCATGAGGTGAAATAGTTTCGAAAACGAGACATTTTAGGATACTCGAGAGAATTCGAAAATAAAGGTTCCCCACAAACGCTTTCGTTTCCTATGTGGGCTTTGCCTTCGTCTGGCAGAGACATTCTCCTTTTCTGCAGCCGCCTAATTAAGGTAATTCCATCAACTTTAACGGTCACGCAGTTTCTAAGACTCCTGAATGTGGCGAAAAACTGGCATCCTCTTTCGAATTGTCCCCTTTACTGCTTCATACCTATTCAGTAATTCTCTTTTGATAGTCGGGTACGGTATGGCTGTGCTATACGTTGGGCTCAAAAGAGTTGGAAAATTGTAGCAAAACTCCCCCACCAGCATCAAATGTACATAAAAATAAATAAATAGTTAAATAAAGCTCAAGAACTTTCAGCGTTATCAGTCTGTTTTGGGGTGTGACACGTATTCTACTTTCACTCAGGATAGTACTAAATTTTTTGAACACGAGATGGTCCACACGATTACTTGCAGGGGGGGAGGGTTAGACGGGGGTAGCCGATGTTCAACCCGCTGTCCTTATCTTCTCCCAAGCCTCCTGGACCCTATTTACCGTCTCTGTAGGGTAGAAGGACTAAATAGCCTAAGCCGGCTCCAACCCTCTGGACCGCAGTCACCGTAAGCGGACCATTTTCCTCTATACAACCTGCGCCTCTGAATAAATAAATAAATAAGTAGATCATTAAGTAAATAAATAAATAAATGGGTAAACAACTAGCTATGACGTGACCTGGCAAAAGGAAAATGGTGAATAATATCACTAGAGAGAGCAAGACGAATCACATCACAAGACAGCATAGGGAAATAATATTAACCGGATGAAAACCGTGCACATTTTGCATTCGAAAAAGAGTGCGCCGCCGAGTTAAAATCGAGTGGATTTCATGTGGGCAGGCAAAACAACGGACCTTTGTAAAGAGAATCTGGCTCGAGTCCCTGACGGTGGGTGTGGACTGACTGCTTTTTCTCAGGAAACATCTCAAAAAAAAGATATGGATCAAATTTTGAGGGGTGTTTGATCGTAATTTATTTGGAAGCCGTACAAAATGACTTTCATGGTCTTTCCAATATTCGGGAGCAAGCGTAATCCCTTAGATTGACCTGTTGAACGTTCATTCACCCTATAATCAAACAATAGCGCGCATTGTCCCGGGTTTACCCACATCACAAATCTATTTGGGCTATCATATCGAATTCGGGGGCGTGAAAAGTAAATAGTGATTGTTTGAATAAAAACTACGTGGGTGGCTCCTCGAAAACTCATTATCGGCGTGAGAATAATCTGAGGATCTGATGAGGCGATATGGGTGGCTATTGGTGCCCATACGAGAAAACAGTCTGTCTCACCGAGACCACAAGCGCTGGATCAATTTTGAAATTAAAAAGAAGGAAACAGAATTCTGGCGAATAACTCACGGAATCCTGGAACGCTGACGCTGGAAAATGCTCCAACGGTGGCGATACGCATATCGCGGAGCTTGAACAGCAGGACATTCACCAGGCGCCTTGATGTTTTCCGAAAGACCGGCGCCGATACCGATCGCGGAATTCGCTTTATCGGCATCTGCTCGAGGCGACTAGGGGAAAACCTTGGTCGAGACACTAGCCAAGACTCAGGCACTGATGACAAAGTGAACAACGGCGACACAGTTCATGGACGCCACCAGTGTGACGACATCAGCAATGCATTCGGTGGGCGTGGCCGAGCTAGGCCAGGCGCGGCCAGGCCCGTGCCTTCAGGCTTTCGTGGAGCGTAAGCATCCAGCTCCACCCACTGTTCTTATCCAAAGAGGATATGTTTGATGTCTGTCTGTGAGCTTTTTTCTGGTTTGTAGGATCCTCGATGGAGTCAACGATCTCTTTGTCCCTTCGTAATTAGATTCACGGACATCGTTTAATGAGTAGTCCAACTTTCTGCACTCGTTGTTCGGCTCCATTTAGTGAACGCTCGAGTGCTCACAATCCTGACTTCTGGGGCGTATAGAAGTTCGCGTCCGGTGCACTACCCGAAGTTTCTATGAAATCACAGTTGAAATCATTTTTGTGAATATTCAAGACAGTATAGAAGGGCATTGCGTCTTTGAATGTCCATTGTCTTGCAGATCAAGTCCCGACGCTGTTGGGCGACAGGAGGAAGGATGGGGGGGGGGCATTGAACATTTTGCACTTTTGCTGCCTCGCTAGTTCGGGCTCACAAGTCCCACTCTGGTGAAACCTGTGAACTCTTGTGAAGCTGGAGCAAGCTCGTCCAGCCACCATGGTAAAACCTGTCAACTCTTGTAAGCTCACGAAATGGCTCTCTAGATGGGTCGGCACGTCGATGGGAAGCAGTGAAAGTGCTAATTCCCTCCCCCGGCCCCCCCCCCCGTCGCCGAACTGCTCCCAAACCTCCATACAAAACAGTACAAGTACTTTTCTCAGAGAACGAACGAAGGGGTTCGACCTCTATAGAGCCAGTCAATTCCCCCCTTTCTCGTAGTCGGCGGAGAACCAGCGGCTGTAAAGAAGATCATCAAGTTCAAAACAGGTGATCCACGGCTACCTTTTCGGCCTGATTATCAAGCCTCTAACTCTACCGTTTCTTATTGCCCTAGGCACAGATGTGGGTGGCACATCAAGTTCTGAGAGATCAGCTGTGCTAGCTTTGCCCATTTCCGCAGTCTTTTCTGAGGAAATGCCCTTCCTTCCTAGTTGATTCGAACTTTTGGGTCGAAAGGGGGCCAATGTGACTTTTTTCCAAGTTAAGTTTGAATCGGGTTCTCAGCACGCCGACGCACGCCTACTTCTTCCAACTCTGAGCATATACGGCTCTATGTAACTGAAAATGGCGCTGTGCAGGAAAATTGCCGGAAAACTGGAGAAGTTTGATCTCGACCAGCGACTTGTATCTTCCAGCAGTACCCTCGTTTCTCGTAGTCTCTCTAACCATCATTCGGTCAAGGTCCCTCAAGGACGTATGACTCTCATCCCATCCCTGACTCCGTTGCCGTCCCTGAGGGAACATAACTCGAACAAGCGTTTTTCTCCTAACTTTCATACGAACAAAAAGATCAGAAGGACAGCCATCCCACTACATTTCCTCTCAACTCTACATTTTCCAAATAAATGATGCGGTTCGTCCCGTTCCCAGGATAACAGTAACGTTGGTGCCATTAATTACATTCCAAGAAAATCCGATAAGTCACGAGCGTCATCCGGTCGGTCGGCTATTCCTCCAGTCGGGCTATAGCAAATTGCAAGCACTTTTATGACATTCATTTGGAAGGATGCACCATGAAAGTGCACATAAACTTCGGTCTTCAGGGGATCGTACTCGCTCGTTTCACGTTCCATTTATCTTCACGTCAAACTATGCCAATGGTGACAAGTCTGTCAACATTTTGAAAACTTCTACTCCTTCAAATTGCCAATCAAAGAATGAAAATGTGAGAAAATAACTTCCGGATTAAATTCGAATTTCCATTTGAAAGCACACCGACCCCTCAAGTCGTCAACTATTAAACTTTTGCTCGACTTCAGATGAATGACCAACTTGCCAGCGACAGCGCAGGTGCTGGTGCTGGGATAAATTTTGCAAATTACAACCCCCACCCTCGAATTTTCCTCATGGTATGGTACATAGAACACGAACAGGAAAAACCATGGCAAGGCATCAATCGAAAACACTCATCTCTTGTCAGATAGAAAATGGGAACTCCCCTCACCGGAGAACCCACCATAGGACGTGTCCTGGTCAGCAGGGATGGACCGCAGACAACAAATTCTTGAATAAATGAAGCAGGTGTAGAATACCTATGGTCAGCGGGCAAGGGCAACACCTTGGAACATTTCCAGCCGACCAAATTTGTTCTCTTTCCCAAAACCTAACTTTTATGAGATCAAGTACACTTGATGAGTAAAGATTAGATTGATTCAAATCTGAACATTCTTTGAGCTCTTCGGAGCTTTTCGGACTGTACCCTGTCGAGGAGCAGGACACGCCATGTGCAGAGGAATCCACACAGGAAGATAGTGGGGATGTGAAGTCGTGCTTGGATCTATTGAAAATTCTTCCGATTGATGACTTTCGTCGTTGCAAGCGCCTCTACCGCATATTTCTTGAAATACCCTTGTAGGAATGGTGGTTAAGAACTAAGTGAGTCCTTCTCATAGTCGTGACATTCCTTGGTCGTGAACATTCACGAGGTCTTGCAAAAGGTAGCTAGAGCCATAACGGAGTACAGAAAAAAAAGAAAAAAAACACCTTGGGCTGATTCAAACTTCTAAAGCACTTCTATTAATGAAAGAGAAACTCGAAATATGTAGTTACTTTTCCATGGAAATATCTTGGAAAACCCTCGAAGCGCTCTCCTCAGCTCTTAACAAGGGATGTCGTACACTGGGGGAATCCAGAATGGGTAGGGGGGTCGTCTCTGGGTCGCTAGAGGAAGCGGAGAATCGTATTAGGCCTGGGAAATTTTTTTAACAGTTGCTTTTTCCTGTTCGACGCACTACGTTGGGAGACTCACATTAGAGGGAGGGGAAAGGGGTCGTACTTGCTTGTCGCTTACCTTAGAGAAAGTGATCGCTGATCACCTCTGCGCGTTGAAGTGCTTTTACCGGTTGTTGGGTCCTTGATTTTTCGAAGCTTTTCTCGTTTTACATATGCTATTCCCCTCCACCCCCTCCCGCCCTCCCGCTGCCTGCCGTGTAGTCGAAGGCATGAACAAAGACATACTATTCCCCACCCCTTGTCGAGGGCAAAATTTTGGAGGAAAACAGGCAATGTTCAAAAAATTCCGGAAAAAGTGGTGGGAAGTTGGGAAAGTTAGCGAGATGTGGTACTGGGAAGGGGGTCGTATTAGAGGGGAAAGTTTGGGGGGTCGTATTTTGCAAAAAAATTTCCCTCGGACAGCACGTGCCCTGCTCTCAATTTCTAGTGAATTTTGTAACATTTTAATTGGCTAGTTGCTACTAGTTTCAAATATATTTCAACAAGGAAGTCTAGTGAAAACTCGACATACGGTGTTTTGTAACCAGAAACAGCACCTGCCACCTTACGTAGCTGTGTTATTCGTTGAAAATCACCTGAGGTTATTCCTTATACGAGGCCTACAATGGGAATGCTCTTCAAAAACTTTCGGGATATTCCGTACTCCGAAACATTTCTGCAGCCGTCAGCCGAGAATGCTTTTTGGGCAGCGTAATATATTATGTAATGTAATTGCATGGCAACTGGCCACCCAGGTTCTTGCAGATTAAAACAAAGCTCTCGCGAACCAAAAGCTAAAAATAGAACGTGAAGGTTAGGTGACCTTGAACTGCTAAAAGTGCACTGTAATTCTGCATAGCCAATCGGAAACACTGGGCGAGTGTGCTGAAGGAGGACCTCGAGATTATCGTTCCAGATGCTGAATTTGGACCGAGGGTTTCAAAGGCAGTTGGCACGATAAATCCCTAAAGACGAGTAGGATTGATACGCCTGGCAGAGCGGAATTCTGCGACCCTGTGCAGGCGCTGTACAGCGATTTTCCTAGGAAGGTACACTTAAGGGGTCTATCAAGCTACAACACACGACACGAACGGTCGACCACGTCGCCGCCGCGCCCACAAGATGGACGATTGTACCTGATGCTTTTAGTGCTTGATTGACCTGAGGTAAATATCTGTAGGCGAAAAGGAATTAAACGAAATATGAATACGGCTGCGGTGCTGAATGGAATATGAGTATCCACATTGCAGGCCGTACCTACTCGTAGGCGGTTGATTGCATAATGCCTGCGGGAAATCTCGTCCAAAAATGCTTAAGAACGAAGGCTTTTCTTCGCAGTTTTTCGACCGTTTCACCTCGTTTTTTCGCCATTTTCTCACTAGATAGCGCCCTGCTAGCATTTTCAGGCTGAGTACCAAATTATCGTACCAACTGCCTTTAACGCAACAAAGTAACGATCAGTTATCACTGTAAGAAACTTGAACGTCAGAGGAGTACATAAAGCCGATGGAATATAACAGCGCTCGTCCATGAAACAGCAGCAAAGCTCTCCCATCAGGGCTTCCGTAGCAATGCTCTAACAAAAGTAACCCTGAGCTCCGTCATTGATTGAAGGTCCTGCAGTTGTGTCAATGAAATGCCGATGTCATTAACAAGCTATATTTTCTAATAGTCGGGCTTAAGGCTGATTACCACAAAGATGAACTTCATCCGGCAAGATCCTTTCGATTACGCCACGTACGTAATTCTGTGTAGAACTGGGAAACACCAAAGTCATATCTCTTGAGCGAGTACTGCGTTTACAGTACGATGAGTACAAAGAAGCGCATGTTTATAGAATCCATTCACCCTCTTCTCGATGAGCAGACTGGTAGCGAGAGGTTATTTATTGCATGTGTTGAAAGCGGAGGAGGTTTTGATGAACTCCAAATGCACTACTATAATGACGTCAGTACGCTCTACTGGAGCTCACACTCCATAATCAGTTCCTTCATAAAAACTGCTGGAAAAGCAGTTTGTGGTTAAACTTTCCTCGTGAAACGAGAAACCAAAAAAAATTGAAAACCATCAATAAAGTAAGGTCAAAATGAGGGCAATCTGGTGGGAAATGGGGTGAAAGAAAAAACCTACATAAGTTCTTTGGTTTTCTTTTTGGATATCCAGGAAATACAGGAGGCGAAGTGGTTCTACTCTCTTCACTGTTTTTGTTACACCTCACAGCCCTTTGATTTAAGGGATTTACAAAAAAAGGAAACTGGTAAAGAAGGTAAAAAAGATAAGGTGAATAAGGTAAGATAATATAAGATATTGAAAAAAGATATTGAAAAAAGCGAGGACAGACATAAAAAGATCTAACTAAAATTAGCAATGAACTCGGTAATGCATTACTGTCCTTTGAATTGGAAAGGCAGGAGGGTACATTCGAACGCATTTCAGCTTGACTGCGATGCTGACTAGGCCGGTGCAGATGTCCAGCGTTTCTCATGTAAGCTCGAAGTATTTTGGTCAGCATAGCAGTACATAAAACAGCTTTTGAAAGCAGGGGTCGTTTGACAATGAGTTAACAATGGGTCGGAAGGGACCCCTCGGAGGTCTTCTGTCACCTTTTTCGCTTTAACAAATTAAGTTGAGAGCTTTCCACTTTCCTACTGGAGGTGATAAAAAGAAATGGGAGCGGGAAGCAACACACTCCCTTACTCGTTTCTTGCAGGACTAGAAGCAAAGATAACAAAATGTTGGGAAGAGAAAACACTTCAAAACACAGATGATCCGTTTCGCTTCAAGCCTTAGCCCAGATAGCTCTTGCTATTATTGTTTGATAACTGCTGTTTAACGCCGCAGTACGCGATCCGAAAGCTATCACCATCACGTTGAACGTGTGAGTGCTGTAAGGCTATGGCACAAATAGCCATTGAGCTGAGTGGTCAAAAGTGGCCTCGGTAGCGTAATAGGGAACGCAACTGCCCGGTAAGCAGAAGATGCGGGTTCGAATCCCGTCCGTGGTCCGACTTTTGCCCATAACTCAGCATTCTTGTGATAGCTTTTGCTATGTTTGGTTGCTCTGCAATCAGGGCCATCTTGCTGCAGGGGAGAATCATTGCGAAATAAGACCCTCCCCCTCAACACTTCCTCTTCTGGTATGAGGCTTCTTCCCATCCCTCAACCTGCCATGTTCCTGAATTTTCCATTTCAAGTCGCTCTCCACTTTTTTCTTTTTCCGCCTAAAACCATCGATGGGGGGGGGGGACGGGGAAGAGACGTGTGTAGCACACTTGTAACATGAAAACCGAGAAAACTTAACAACCGGAACCTCTACCCCCAAAAGCAAATACGACTGTGGTCCCATCAACGGTCGAGTGCGACTCCTACTGACTAGGACGTGCCCTGTCTGCAATGGGTTCCGAATAAGCCCATGGATTTTGTTCCCAAAGGTTCACGTGGTGTATTTCTGACCTCAGACCTGCCAGTCACACTGGAGAAAACCTGGCTCTTGGTTTTTGGCATTCAAGTTTCCACAATGAAACTCCAGAGCAACTCTAATTAGGAAGTGAAGGAGTGCCTCACTTTAAGGGGCAGGAAATTTAATCTGTTTCAGAAGAAAGTCCCATTTCTCTGCTCTGCTGTAACTCTGGCACAAAAGCATCCCGCAGGAAGTTCCATAAAAGAAAAGCTCATTTTCTCGAGGAACTCCGAAAATTGAAGAATCTCTCATGGCGCGTTTTTGTTCGTGCGCTGCACATCACCATCACCAAGCCCTCGCGAACCCCATCTTTGAATAAAATGTCGGGTATACTCGGCGCACTCAACCCCCTCATTTCTAAAGGTTTTGCTAACAGATATATTCAGGGGGGGGGCAAAAAAGACGGCGAGTCACATATCAGTAAAGTTTTCGCAGCCCAGACAGAAGACGTGGATACGAGTACCAGGGCGGAAGATACCCAAGATCCTCGATAAGCAGGAGCTGGCCCTCGTCCATCATTTCATGTACACCAAAATATGAGCTCAACAGGGTGGTCTACAGTGGCGGAGGGATCAGGAGCAATCATAAAAATAAAAACAACATACTGAAATAAAATACAAAACATCTTAAAAAAAAATACCATCAAATATATATCATCAGCGGAAATAATAATCTAATAGTCACAATAGAACTACTTAAACCAAAAATCAAATAACGACCTCAGATGGAACACAGGCACCGAGATCACGGTCGCATGGCAGCGTTGGTCTCGATGGCGCTGGTGGTGGTGGAAATGTCCAATCACAGAATTTAAATAAAGTGTGACTTATACCGCCTTGAAAGTCGAGGAAGAAAAGTGTCTTTTTTTTGCCTCCCCCCTGTATATTCCCGATTGAGTGAACCCAAATTTCCGTGAATTACGGCGCATCAATTGAAATTTGGGGCTCGCACAGCCAGGGCTCGAGGTTATTCGCCACAACGTTTTTACAATCGCGTGATACTGTAACTAGTAACGGATGTCCGATTTATTGAACTGACCAGAATTAATATGAAAAATCGTGACTCAACTACAATCAGCGCTGCCGGGTGAAAAATGGCATTACTTAGTTTTTCTCAATACCCTTAAGCCCCCCCCACCACACATTCTCAAGAGACTGATAGTTTGTTGACTACTTACTACTACTTATACTACAAGTACTCATATTCAACAGGTTCACGCCCGTATCATTTCCCCTTGTTTACTCTTCACTCAGTAAAAAAATACTTGAATTCGCAGCCGTTAGTTGCCTACTTGTGGTGACAGCTTATGAGTAGCACGATCGAGCAAAGCAAGTCGTTCCTGGCTGCCAATGAAATGTTAACAGACAGCATCTGAAGGTGAAGACTCCAGAGGCGAACACAAAAAACGGCGCATAGTCACTTTAGTGGAGTTAATCTTACGTGATACGCCCTTTTCCAAGTCTCCCAAACCCCCTTTCGGGCAATTTATTGCGCCAATTAGTGTAAAGCACTTTGAAATCAACAAAATACGAAATTCCATTATGCCATCGTAACCTCACTCTTCGGATTTTTCGTTATTTTTACGGCATCTCGAACAGAGACATTCTGAGTCAAAAGAGCATAGAATTTTCACCGATCCCTCGGGACCTTGCGGGCATCAGCGCGAAACAGAGTCTTGGTGGGTCAAGGAAGTTCTTCGCTTTGAATTTGATAAACTCCAAATAGAAGAGCCTCGTTTTCGTGTGTTTTCCTTGCTTCGTCTACCCATTGTTATCAGCTCAGCTTCTGTTGTGTGGCTTCAAGGAAACTTGCTATCGCTACACGGATTCCGCAGTCTTACTGTGGTCCTGAAGTGGTGTCAGGGTTTAATAAGATGTTGGGCAATTTTCTAGCCGATCATAAATTCCAAATAATATCATCGCGTAGCGGTGTCAAGAGACGCGTAATGAACTTATTCGCGGCTGCGTTTTCGACCAACAAAGGATGGTTCAGGTATACAACGACCAATGGTAGGAACCGCAGCGCGTAGGTTTGTTGCAAGCTTCCTGAACGCCCCGTCGGATTGCGACGACGACAACTGTACTTGGTGTATAGGAAAACGCTTCAGCCACACCGCATTATGCTGGTGTTCAAAACGAAACAGTACCAACCTACAGCCTTACAGGTTTACAAGGAGCCTCTCCAAGCGGACCAGCCCTCCTCCCCGTAAAAAAACAAGTATGTCAGGAATTCTGAGGACTTTTGAGTTTTTGAAGTTGGAGTTTTGCAATTTACTCTGTTGTTGAAAGAAAATTAGCTGTATTCAGTTGATAGTTTTGAGTATGAAGAATACTGAAAATATAAACTAAAAGGCTGTATAACCTTAGTACTCAAGTCAACGGTCGGCTCAGAATATGCTGAACAATCGCGGAAAATTGCTCCGGGAACATCCTCTATACTCCTTATCCCTGACGGGGTAGGCGTGGCATTCGAACATGGCACAGAACTGGTTACTCGTGGGATATTTCAATTTGAGACAACCGCCATCTTGTTCTTTGTTGGACAGAGACGTGACCACATTTGGGTCAAAATGAAAATATCTCTCCAAAAGCATAGCCACCACGACGTTTAGTTGAAGTACGCAGCCACGCCTACCTCATCTCAGGGATTTCGAGTGTACATGGTGTCAATCTAGACAAGTGATAGTGACGTAGAACTAACAATAAGCTGCGCAGCGCGTACTACTATTCAGAGTAAGGTGAGGTGCCGTTATATTCTTACGATGTGGTAGTTATTCACATGTGCTCTTGAAAATGGTGACGTGCACCTGGGCTGTACCCCTCAAATGTCCTGGTTCAGGCCAAATATGGTCTATTGAAGAATAATTCAACATCGTAAAAAT
>MU914230.1:0-15201 GCA_036418165.1 Cooperia oncophora | reverse complement strand
AGCTTAGGGATTAGGAATTCCTGAATGGGGGGGAAACGTTTTGTGCAAAACGAGTTTTCGCATTTCGTGAGATGAAGACTACCTATTCGGACCAAACGTTTCTTCGCCACGTCTCCCATAATCCCCCTCCCCTCCTCCTCATTTCCTGACTATCTGTATATACACGTTTTCTGATACTATGGTTCCGCAACGAACAAATTTATAGTCGCTACGCGAATAGCTCCACAACAGCCTACGAGCAGGGACGTCCTGCCACTTGGAGAAATTTTCTGAAAACATGACCCCCTCCCCTTGCCACCTTAGCTACCTTTCCTAGTTCCCTGGATCTCCCCAACTTCCTGCCACTTTTTCCGAAATTCCCAGAAATGTTCCGGTTTTATTCCCCACACTGAAGGAAAATGTGAAAAGGAAAAACCGCTTGAAAAGTGAACAACCAGAAAAACCCTCTCTCTATCTCCCAACACAAACTTCTTTCGAAAAAAAAAAAACTAAAACTTCTTCCAAGGGCAGATATGACCCCTCCCCCTCCCCCCCAGCAAACAAATACAACCCACGCCGAGGATTGCCCGACCTACGACGTGTCCTGTCCATAGAACATTAAAAGTAGCCAGGCTTTCTGACAGTGATTAACAAAATACCCCCTCTCCCTTTAGCTGATTAGCGCCCCGAAAAAAAGGAATGAGAACAGGATAATACTGCGTTAGCATAAATCGAGTGAAAAGAAAATGCGAGAAAACAACTGAACAGCACCGTTCTGGAACATAACTACCACTGAAAACAGATGAATCCGAAGACACGTGTACCACTAGGGCGACGATAAACAACAGATTTGTAGAACATCCAGCAGGTAGCTCTCGCTTTCAGTAGCGCTATATTTGGAAGAGAAGGAGCTATTTCCATATCCAAATGAACTTTAAACCAAGACGGAGCATGAAATGACCTTCAATGAATGCCGCAGTTTGCACTACTACTGTCACAGCGAGCCGGCCTCTGCGTTCCGTTCCTATGAAAAATCGATCAGCGAACAGCCCACTCCTCAAAAAGCCAGCGGGAACAGAATAACGTCAAGGCCTCGAAGAACACTGACGTGAACCCAAACGGAGTATCTCTCAAGATAAACCGCTAAAGTGACGTCTGAACGCAACACGAAGTCCTCAGATATCATGTTCCAACATTTTCAGAAAAATGAGAAAAAATAGACAGAAAAGTCGATCTTGTCGAGCGACCCTGATAGAAAGCGTCTTGCTAACCACAGTGCAATGGTGAATGTCGAAAGTCTATCTCCTGTAGGAAGAACATCGAACAATGAACAATTCTCCCTCAGAAAGAAGTTTAACGAGCGCCCGAGACGGACAGCAATGTGAAAGACGTATTGGTATGCAAAGAAGTAACATATCAATTCGGCCTTCATAGTACCCAAATAAACTCAGCTTGTTTAAAATAGTGCCTGCGCTTATGCAATATGAAGCGTGTGAATGTACAAAAAATATGTCAATTTGTGGGAACAAACGGGATGTCGTTATGCGTAGATAGGAATGTTGACAATCATGAGCAGGGAGGGAGCAGCGCAGTATACGCCGTTATACGCTTTCGTGCACTTCACACTCACCCGCGCGTCAAATTCACATTTTTGGATCATGTCTATGTTGAACTTAAAGACGCAATCCTTGACTGCATGATGTTAATCCCTTCCTTGTCCGACGTGGCGTGACCCGGAGGGGAGTAATACTATCAAGGTCGAAAATGGCTTGTAAAAACGCCAAAGGAACTGCCACAGTTATCAGTCCCATCCACAGAACTCGCGCTCCTCCATCCTTTGTTCCATTTCACAATGGCTGGCGGCGCCGGCGGTGCGATCGTGCTCGTGTAGGTACGGACAACTAAAACTTAATCCCTTCAATAGGTCAACTTTTGTTTTTCGCTCTCTTTGCCTCTCACGTTGCAAGAAACGTTTGTGCGCCCTCCGACGCTTTCACGGTTCCAAGTTTTACGCATAAGTAGGGTTGCGTCATCCACCGCGGGGCCTCTTGCTTTGGGAAAACCATTTCATTGCTCGTTATATTCGTACATCTCGATAGAAGCAGCAGTCCTTTATTTCTCTGCGCTCTTTGGCTTCACAGGTCAAGACCCGCATAACGTTTTAGTCGTCACTTAACCGGCTATGTACGCTCGCTATTTGGGCGTCTGCTTCTCTTTTGCGCGCACAGTGTCTCTTCGCCGATGACGACCTTAAATTCAAGCTGTCTAAATTAGGGCTTTATAACGGCTTCCTCTGCTCATGCTTGTTCACTAGAACTCAACTAGCACACACTCTTCGGTTTTTGAACCTCATTAGCACGATTTGCAACCGCAGATTGTGACAGCTGACTGTTCACATGTGCTTCTGCAAATGCTCCATTGGAATCGATAAGCTCAGATGCGTTCATACCGTGCGGCGGCGTCGTCACGTCGACGTTGACGACTACGTCGCACGGTATGAACGCAGCCTCAACAAAAGTCGTGGAACTTTAGTGAGTTCGGAAGAGTGCTTTCATAGTATGGCTCTGGGTCAATTTTATCTCACTGAAAAAAAGATTTAACGGACATTTTCTTATGTAAAGACGTGGATAACACGATAGAAATACGTATTTGTATGCGCTGAACGACTAAACAGATGAAAAAAGTGAAAGAAACTATTGGGTGCGCCTCATGAAAAATGGTCTCTGAAGAGTTCACCACCTTATAGACGAGTTCTTCGGAGTTCTTTCCTGCCACAGTGTATCCCAGCTGCTCCTCGATGGGTTTTTCGTTGATCATGTTCACTTTAGGGGGAAGTCTGTGGAAGTGGGACGAGGCCTGAGACATGCGGAAAGCTACTGGTGTCCTTGCGACATCATTTCGAGTAAAAGGAGCAGTAGGGACCTGCGCATCTTACACGCGGAAAGGATGCACATCTCTGGTAAACCCGGAGTACTATCGATCCCTGAAGTTACCACAAAAGAGCAAATTAAGCTTTGAGTTGAGCGCTTCAGCTCAATCGAAAACAAGTCAGCATATCCCCATGTTAAAATAGCGAATTACTGAATGTTCAGCACTTGAAAAAATAAGAGACAGAAGAGGAGATCGAATCGATGAGCTGAATCATAACACACCCACCAGCCACCATATGCCCGCCTGCAGTACTGAAGTCAATGACCGCTTGATAAGCAAGATAGAGGAGAAAGCAGCCACCCACCATCGTGACCCTCCTGATTCAATTGATAGAAGAAGATACGATATGACACAATCGGTAATAATTGTTAGAAGACGTATTGGTCCAATACAAACAATCCAACATCAGAAGGGATGCGTCTTTATAGCAGGCTAGCTCTCGTCTACCGAGCTGTGCATGTCAGGCTGCGTTCACACCTTGCGTCAGCGTTTTGAGCAAATAGGAAAGTATGCATATCGATCTAGCTTTTTGAGCGTAGCCCTTTCAGCAACGACCCGCGAAAAGTTCAAAACTACCCGCGCGCTCAAAAAGCTGCCATACGCTGGCATACGCTCAAAACGCTGACGCGAAGTGTGAACTCGACCTTACCGATTTTCTAACACACGCTCAACAGGGCCGTTCGGTACGTCAGTCTCTTCACGAACAACTGTTCGATCGACGCTTTCCAAAACAGCTCAACCTGAGAAGCAGACCTCTATGGGCCCTCGAGAAAGTATTACTGTCATATCCCGTCAAAAAGGAATCGTGGGTTTCAGGCACATGTGGGATTTTGTGCAAGCCTCGAACAAATGCGATTATTACGCACCCTTTTTAGAGTTGTTCTCAGTTCCCTTCACAGGAAACCTGTTTTGGATAAGGTAATTAATGGAACTGGAGCAAATCAAGCGAGGTTACTGTCATTTGGACATAAATTCGAAACAGAATTTCCTTGATCACAGCTGAGACGAAGTGCGACACATATAGTCTCTTTCGTTGCGGATAATGAGGAGTATCAGGCCGCGTTCATAGCTTGCGATAGTGATGAAATGCATATATGCGGAATTGAAGATATGCAAAAATGACGAAATGCAGAACTGACGATATCTAGAAATGCAGAATTGACGAAAAGGATTAGATATCGTTTTTCCGCAATTGGTTATTCTTCAAATCGATATGTATCTAATGCTTTTCGTCAATTCTGCGTTTCTGCATTTCCGCATCTCGTAACTATCGCAAGCCATGAACGCGGCCTCAGCGCGGCAGCTTTTGGCGCTGTGCTAACCGGTTTTTCTTCTTTCGGCAAGTGACAAGACCGTTTCGTATCGTTGTTTTCCTCCAGTTGTTGACACTTACGCGGCAACTGGTGGGAACGGGTTGACAGCGCGCTGCCGCGCTGACACGCCCCATCATCCGCACGAACAAGAGTATAGGATAGGATATGAGTTTATTATGTAAAAAGAAGAAAACATTCTGCAAGACTGGTCTACCTCTCCTTATATACCTGAAACCTCGTTAATACAACTGCCAATGGGCAAACAAATAGAAATCACGGATCATGGAGGGTGTTGTAAATGAAAGACTACAAAAAGAAACTTTTGGAGGCAACCGTAGAAAACGCCGTGAAGAGAGGCTGCATAGGTTTAAATGCTATAGAAGCACGATACGATGAAGAAACACTAACCACGCAAAAGAGATTCATACGACGAAATGGCGAGACTGCACAGACAAGAGACATCAACTCTGGTATTAAACGAAACGAAAAAGGAGGAGACCACTCTTGGGGCGGAGCAAGACCATTGCAGCAGACCTCTGGCGTCAATATTGCGCACGTTCCACGTTTTCACGAACTGTGAAAGTGACAGATCTTCCGCTGATGCCCTCACCACCCTTGTGCAATAAAAGGACGCCGCACATTTGTTCCACTTTAAGTTGAGATTCTTTGATCTGGGATTAGAAAACAAGACTCGTAGGACGATAGACGCTGAGAGCCACCAATCTACATGCAAACGCCGGCGTGGTAGTCATAAAACCATGGGCGATGACTCATTTTTGTAACATGTGATGAAATCTACAATCATGTGAATAAACATGAATATAGGAATTAATCGTCTATAAATAGCAACACAGATCTCTAAGGAGAGTACGGATGCGCGATGAAATGAAGTTCATGACAGCATGAAGAGAGCAAACAACGTGCACTTTCCAGGTGTAAACTGGATTCTGAGAATGATGTTTGCGGCACAAAGTCCGCTCATAGCATGAAACGTATCGAACTTGAATGGGTGGAGTCAAGATTTGTGCGCATGTTTTCAAGTTGCAGAGCTTCGCATCGCGACAACACCGCGCGGCGAAATGTTGATAGTTGACTTTCCGTTTTTATTTTTGCGATCACGAATAGTAACCTGTCCAATTTACATTTCGAACTTGTTTCCATCGGCCATTCGAAAGTCAATCCAGTTATCGCCTTTGATATATGAAGGAAATTCTTATTGATGCGTTCAAACACAATCTCTGACGAGGAGGGCGCAGGAGGCGGCTAAGGTAGCTTGGAAGGGGCCACGCGGCTAGCGGCGAGTGATGACTCATCGGCATACTTGAAGCGCGAATTTAGCGGCCAAATCAGAATAAAACAAACAAGATTACGCGGGAACTTACTTGAAGCAATTACTACAGAAATCTAAAAATTTGAGTTTTTTTGTAGTCAACAATAACAGTCAACGAACGAGCACGGCAGACAAACATGCAACAAAATTTTGTAGTTTAGGCAAGAACCTTGCAGCCTAAAACTGTTTCTTTGCACTTTTCAGTGTTAACTGTTTTAACTTTGAATATAGCTAGGGCGAAGTTATATTCATTTCCTAAACACGAAATTACTCTCCTCATCATTACGGACTGTCGGGGCGTATCAGCCAGTAGGAGTGCGCACACTGTTTGAAGCCGTTCTCAGCCTTTTCGTTGAAACGCGTATGCGACAAAAAGTGGTAGAAAACGAGTAATACGAAGGATATAATGCTGTCATGTCATTTGCTCGCTTCAACAACTGGTGCAGAAAGACTTTGGCACCGCGGAAAACGCAGCCGCACTGACCCGCCCCGACAGTCCGTAATGATGAGAGTACTTCTATTTTGCCGAGGAGGGAGCAGAAGAGCAGATGAGTCATCGCTCGCAGCGAGCCGCGTGGCCCCTCCCAACTACGTTAGCGCCCAAAAAAGCATCCTCCCCCACGTTAGCCCGTTGCGCATTCTACTCCAGAAAATAGGGTGAAAGTTGTAATTTATTTTTGGAGACCTGGGGAAGGGCTAACGGCCCAAAATGTTATCGCATAAAATGTAATGCGGATTCATTCAATCAGAAGCTAAAGAAAAATGGAAGTATGAAAAAAGAGGAAAAGGAACAGCTAGATTTCGTGCCAAAGTAAGGAGTCAGAGGTCAGACTCTGTTCTTCGTGGCACTGTTTTACAGTTTTACAGCTTCTTCGAAGAAGTTTCACTCGGTATATTCCACATTAACTTGCTGCCGTGCCGAAATATTACCTGCCCATGTCTTTTGATGAGAAAAAAATATGGGTGTCCATTCTACCGACAGTAATTATAAAAGCAGGAGCGCTTTCTCAATCGAAAATTCACGTGGTTCTATCGTTCGCACAACGACATCGCCCACCACACGATTTGAATTTCGCATGCTTTGGCAGATGTCCAGAAAGGGAGTGTGTTGTGAGTCGATTAACCAGAAAATAGCATGCATGCGTCATAAATAGGAGGACCGCGGTGGGCACGGGAGCAAAACATCGGCGGCCGGAATCCCTCAACCCCCACACGTCACTATTACACGTGTACCAAAGCGCACGTTGCGAAATGTACAACACTTCCCGAAAACGTGCGCCCATTTTTGGGTGTTTCACCCCTCAACATTGCACTTGGGTGGTCAACTAGTAAATAACCCTTTTTAAAGAGGGGAATTTGATCTTAGCCTAATCAGAGACCACATTTCAAAGCACATTGTTCTAAGCAGTTGGGACTCGCTGGTCAGCCGCCAAATTGGAGTTCGTTCGTACTTCGCGTCAGCACTTTGAGCGTCACCGATTTGAGCGACTAAGAATGTATAAATCGATTACCCTCAAAACGTCGGCAGACGATAAAAACGCTGAATCGGTACCTATTACATACTTATATATTTTCATAGTCACCCAGAACGCTCAAAAAGCTGACAGATCCTCAAGACGCTGCCGCAAAGTACGAACGCACACTTGGGCAGAAAAAGCTACGATATCATAATAGGTTTGCTACTTACAAACCGGCCAATAAAGCCTCATCTTGACTGAGCCAGACACGACCCCTGTGGGTATTCTCCAACGTTGGAAGTGCACGGTACATGCATCGCTAAATTGACAGGGATAAAACAGTATCGTCAGGTTCCCTATTTGTTTGCAATGTAGGCCATTTCCCACAATACTTTCCCGCAATACGGACTTGGAACTGCGATGAGATGGAAGGGCTTATCATGATACTTTTTCTCCCTGGCGCGCTCATTTGGATCGTTTAATTGTCAGCGAACATCTGTTGCACCATTGAATCCTCACCCATTCGTACTGGTTTTACTTGTTAGGAGACACAAGCAGCTCTTAGGAGCACCTACGCCATAAGAAATCGTAAAATTTGGGGGCAGAGGACTTAGGAGTACTTCTATAGATTTTCCTACATATGTGGATATATCCGAAAGTGCAGCCCACACACCGAAGATAGTGTGCCCGCGTCATCTATTGGAACATGGGAAGATGCGTTTTTGTAAGATATTTCCTTGGGACAATTGTCGTCCTGTATTCTAGCTGAAGTCAGGATTACAGTTGTCCAGAAAATAATAGAAACCCACCAACTTACCGCAGTCACACTGTAATGAAGTACGCAGCCATACCCTTGCCACTATACGCGAGGAAAGTCAGATCAGTGCTGCCCACTGTTATTCACGCGGATGTAGCGAAGCTTTAAAACCACCGATCCCGTTTGGACAACTTACGCAAGGTATCCAGCCTGGGACTACAACTTTTTAATTCACAAAGGAGAACGGAAGCTCACAACTGACTAATGAAAGGACTATTCCAGTATAATATTATCTCCAAAAAACGTCTTTTTGGAGGTTTCTGAAACTGGATGAGTGAATTAATCAAATCTGCAGAGGTTGCTCAGCGCCTTGATCATGCTTACGGCACTATATTTAACAGGTCGCTGACCGGAGATTTTGCGATTAGGTTACAGTGGAAGGAGTGGGGGCTAACGTAGCGGGAGGACCACATGAAAGCGTCTCTGTGTCCCAGCCCCCTAAATGCTTGGCGTTCATATGTCGACGAACGTTGCGCTGTCGTTCTACGTAACTCTGACGTAACCGCAACAAACCTCCGAAGACTGATACGTACGATCTCCAACGCACGCGTTCATCAACTTCCGCGGCAGCAGCGGCGATTCGCGGCGACCTCGCGACGCCGCGAATCCGTCGTGCATGGCAGAGCGCGCTCTAATCTATTAACCGGACGAAGGCTTATCAAGAGAACGATCTCAATTTCATCTTCTCCTTTAAGCTGCAATTTTCTCCTAAGTTACTGAAAGCTTAATTGCGACACCCGAAAGAAAGGTGAACCCATCTTAATGTGGTTTTGTTTATCTATTTTTTTCTTGATTCAGGATAGAAATGAGCAAAAAGCGCGAGAGCTTCATTTAAGGTAGGTTTTTATAATACTTTTTCTATGTCGTCGAGCTTTGATACATTGAGGTTATATTATGTTTGCGAAAAATTAAGTGTTTTAGTTCCTAGGATTATTGCTTCTGATTTCTTATTTTCTCGTTGTCATCGACTTGTAAGCCTTATAAGATGTTTGGAAGTTGGACAGTTTGGACATAAAGAAACATTTCAAAGGCACTTGTATAAATTAAAACAGTAAAAACAAAAAAAAACACAAAAGAAGCCCACCCAGGAAATGGAGCTGGCCTTCATCCCGACCTAAAAAGAAGTGAAACCTCCTTACTCATCTTCCAGATCCGCTTATGTATAGAAAGTCGTAAGTTTATCAAGCGAAATCGTCATAATAGTATGAGGCGTGCTCTGCCCACGCTACTCGACGGTTCGCAGCGATCGCCGAGGTCGCTCCGCGAAATCTGCCGCAAGCTGTCGCAAGTATGCCACGCGCCCTAAGCGACTTTTCAGTCTACTACGTTCGCAGAAGCAGAGTTAGTTACGATATCAATCCGACGTAACAGACTAACCGAATCCGTGGTTACGTCGGTGGCGTCTGGATGATACGTAACCCACTTCGGAAGTTGTCGCAGTTAACGTTCCTACGTCGCTTACAGTTCTGCAGTTACGTCGTGTCACGCCGTATCAAACGCATTTCATACTTCGGGTATTAGCGCCGAAAACGTCCGGTTACTCCTTATCGTCGACGTCGTTCGTTAGGTTATACGCTAACGCCCATAGCGAGGCTTTTGGTGTTAACTTCGTAAATGACGTCTTAGACGGAGAAAACATTGCTTGTGAAGTGTTGCATCGAATGCGCGTTCTGAATTCCTGCCTAGGGATAAGACATCCGAACACCACTACCGAACTTCGTTAATCACTCATTCCTTACGGCATAACCTGCCAACCGCTGCAAGAGGGATTCAACGACCTCGGCGTTAACCCCGAACAATTGGTCAATAGAAACCTTCACACTGCCCCACCCCCCCGCCCGTTTTTTTGTGGCAGGAATTATACATTTTTTAGAGGCTTCTGCTCGCGCAAACTTTTTTTTTTCCATTCTTTCTTATGCCTCTTAGCTTTTTCGCATGCCTTTCTTCCATATCCATTTCCAGAAAATTCCAGACATAACGTAATAGCTTGTACTGGTTTCATTAATTTGAGGCAGCGCACTTCCTGTATAACTCCAACCGACGATAAACACGCGCATGATTCGACCACTTCAGTTGCCTCTTTCAGTTTCTATCAGTTTTCTTACTGTCAGCTCTGTGTAACGTATATTCAGTTAGGCTAAGAGTACTAGCTAACAACGTTATAGAACCCAGGATTACTAGCCCCTGGTTTTCGCTTCGTGCCATTGCTTCTCAATGTCTCAAAAGACTTCAATGGAGAGGGGAAAAAGGGGAAAAGAAGGGGGTGAGGGGGGAAAGAAAGACCTGATATTTGCTTAAGCGAAAGAAAAAATGGTCACCAATGGTCATTTCATTCGACTTTCGCTTCACATTGAGTTCCTGTTTTTAGTAAAAAAAATCCTGGATTGTTTCTCTTCGAACAGTCCTTGTTTTTATTAGTCGAGATCAAATACATGCAATACGCACGACAAAAACCGTGAACTTGCCTGTTGACGCCCGCACATCATCGCATCACCACTAAATTCTGCGCCATGTCAATCTGCATGCGCATCAACGAACAAGAGACCCTAAATCATCGCAAGCGTCTCTATCCGTTTTCCAACAAGGAAAGATATGTGAAACTGACGGACAGCATCATAGAATCATACCCTACTCTAGCACCTCAACGGTACGGCAACGAGCTGCAAGTGCAAATCCCCTGCTAAGATAGAAAGAACGAATCGTATATTTCCCATGCTCGCAATCACACCCAAACAGTGACCGCGCAAAAATACCGAGAACAGTTATTGTTGGTGAAAGGCAAGCATTGAGATAAGGCTTTTGTGGATAAAGAACTTGTATAAAAAATGATAAACCTGATAAAGCTACTCGGGAATAAAAGAAGGCTGTTTCCGGGGATTCCAAGCGGGGATTTCAAGTGAGATGCACTCATTCAAAACTATCGAAGGGGATTGTTCGGCTTGGGGAGGGGCACTTTGCACTCTTGCTAAATTCTATTGCTAGTTTCTGATGAATTACACATTTTACCCAGCTGGAACCTGTAGACTCTTGTCAAGTGTGAACGAAGCCCGTACTATGGCATAGTTTCACAAGAGTTCCCAGGTCTCCACAGGTACATATTCATATAGCATAGGCAATGATCGATGAGAACGAGCAAAGTGCCCCCACCAAGCCGAATGCATCTACCGAAGAACAACCAAAGTAGAAAAAACCGTTGGAAATCTTCTGTCCCTCGGAAACATCTTGCGCTGTACCAAACCATGCATGAACTCTGTTTATTACCGAACTGGCTTTCTAGTAAGGAAAGAATTTTTCATTCTTTGAAGGAGCCCTAGAGAAATCAAAAACCAGCCATTCAGTCTGGCTGTAAAAACAAAGATTTTGTTGCTTCTGAAGAACATGACCACTCATTCCTGATATTATCCGGAGGTACGATTACACAAGCATTGCAATGATTTCAAGTAAATCCGAAAAACAGATAAATATTCCAATATACACAATGCATAATTGACGGTGAATCGAGCGAAATTTTGGTGACCTTCGATGAAATGGAAAATACTGTAGGAAACCCTGCACATCCAATCCTTGGATCATGAATTGACACGAAGCCAACTCTTGGTCAGATTGATTTATTGGCTGCATTGTGACAAGGTGTTACTATTCAGCCTTTAAAAAGACTGCTGTTAGTAGGGCTACCACGTCTGACAGCTGCGAGCGTTACAGATTTTATGGCGCTAGTTTAGCACGAGTCCTAAATCAAATACTTTAATTTTATTGGTTGGGTGCCATGATGTCGCATGACACATTACTGACGTGAAAAAGAGAGGAAGCTTCGGGTAATTCTGTTATTGGTAGTGGATACTTGTCAACAAGGATGATTATAGGGGAGCTTCTATTGTCATTTTACTGCAAAAAAAGGCCTCTCTTATGATTATTCTGCGTACGTACTTTGCGAGTTCGGAATCGGAGGTTCGGGGATTACGCGGTATAGAAAATGTATCGCTGTGGGTATCGCTCTGAGCAATCGAAGTAATAGGCGAATAGCAGAACTGTTTCACTTGATAACTGCTGTTTACCCGTCAGTGCGAGCTCAGAAAGAGTGCTTACAGGGAAGTCGTCAGTCGAAGTGCCCATGGTGATGAATGGCGCAGATCAACTAGACGTGGTTTTTGGAACGGCTGATCTGAATCGCCTTCAAAATTTGCCAAAGCGATTTCTTGAAACGAGTTAGGACCTGCGTTTACGCCCGCAAACAGGTCAAATCGATCGGGATCCCTCGCGAGCTTTAACATTTTTGCTTGTCTTGGCAAACTGGCAAAAAAGTTATTATGCCGTCACTAAAACACTTCAGTTCTCCAACCGATCTTGTCGAAACAAAAGCTACCTCCATTATACTGCTTGACATCCTTGAGACCTACATCGTGGCACTCAGTGTTCCCAACAGAGTACAACGCAGTAAAAAGGGAGCAAACTTTCTTCAGACAAGCTCAGTGAACTGAAAGTAGTAGTGACGGCAAAATCACTTTTTGCCACGTTTGCGCAACAAGCAAAAAAGTTAAGCTCAGCAGGGATCCGATCCCATGACCTGTTGCGTGGTAAACATAACTCCATCAGAGATCGCTGCAATATTTTTGAGGCAGATCAAGATCAGCGCAAAACCACTTCTAGATCTACATCTCAAAATCACAAAACATGCCACTTCTACCTGCCACTCCCTAGTAAACTCCGGAAATCCCTGCGATGATGAGGTAGTGGCTGCGTACTTCAACTAAACGTCGTGGTGGCTATGCTTTTGGAGAGATATTTTCATTTTGACCCAAATGTGGTCACGTCTTTGTCCAACAAAGAACAAGATGGCGGTTGTCTCAAATTGAAATATCCCACGAGTAACCACTGTGCCATGTTCGAATGCCACGCCTACCCCGTCTCAGGGATAAGAGTATAGCTATGGGCAAAAGTCAGACCTCAGACGGGACTCGACCCACATCTCCTACTCACCGGACGGTTCCGTTATCCATACGCTACTGAGGCCTCTTTACCTTTTAGTTGCCAATAAGAACTGAGACTCTTTAGGAGGAACCTTAAAAAGGGGAAAAAGCGCCATTCAGTCGCATATTGTGGGTGAAAACAGCTGATCCGATCGTAACCAATCGCTGATCGGTGCGGCCACTTGTGGGCGTGTCGTTGTTGGGGGGAGTTCAGATTGCTATGTTGAACCTACGATGTCATGTAGGGCTTACTTAAGGTCACGGTTTCTCCTTGGTGTTGAGCGCGTTTTCCCTTACACGTCTAGGGGATTTATCGTGCCCTTTGGTTTTGCGGAGTGGCCATTACTAGTAAGACCCCATAACCCCACCGTGACTTGCACAGGTTGAGAAAAAGCGCCACTCCACGGATTACGGCTGCATACCCCTTTTTTCTAGTCATTGGGGTCCTTTGCAGTAATACGTCATGCCGCTAATGTCTTACGCAATGTGATCTCGGCTTCCTTGCTAATACGATCACCAACAATCGAATTCGTACCTCCATGATGTTGAACTCGATGGGTACTCGCTGGAAATGTGAGGATTGAGGGGAAAATAGACCCGTTTTCGCAGTTTTCTCGTTTTTTTTCCTTAGAAAATGCCTATAATTACATTCCTTCCGACCTGCTTCAGTCACTAGATGGTTCTCGTCTACCGGGGTAGATGCACACAATTAGGGGTATCTATAGGCGAGAAACCTTGAAAGCATTCCATACGATTACGTATGGGGTAGATCCTTGCATGTGTGAGGTGGACAGGTCCGTAGCACTCCACTCGACATGCACGAGGGCAATGAAGCTCGAGGTTTGTGATGGTTTACCGCTCTTTGTGCTCCCGTCTGCCACTCGGTACGCCGCATCCATGACACAAGACCTAACATGCCCGAACTTAGCTACTGCTAACTCGCGCTGCCTGTCTCTGCGCCCTCTTCAGCTTCTTTCTAGCGTTCTTGCTCAGCTGTTGTCGCGTACATTACTCCAGCATGGCTTCCCAACGGTTCCGGTTCCAGGCACCGGCTCAGCGTAAGCCAGCAGCAATCTTGTCCATCTTCAGCTTGTTTTGCCATCGCATTCTGCCATTCACATTCAATATCCCGTGACCGAATTGGCTCACTCGCACCATTTCGAAGCTTCACAGAATTATGGGTGTCATCAAATGAGATCTGTTATTCAGCATGAGCTAGCAAAATTGAGGGGCAAAACTGCCCCTTCCTTTTGCTAGCTCATGCGAAGTGACCCCCACCAAACCAAACCTAACAGCGCCCAGCGGGTCTTCATTGAACGTCACCAAACCAATGAAGTCCAGATACAGAGACAATGGCGTCTAGCATACAATAGAAGAGTTTGCGGCTGAATTTGATACATGCTTCGGACCGCCATGTCTAGCTCTTTTCACGGCAGCCAGTGCAACTAAAACTATTATTATTATTATTATTATTATTATTATTATTATTATATTATTATTATTATTATTATTATTATTGAAAAAGCTTATTATTTTTCCGCAAATTCATGCACCAACTATGCTAGACATTTCGATATTCACCACGACTAGTCGTCACCTTTATCAACTCTGGTATTCTTTTGTGAGAGAGGGGTGAGTGACATGCTAGCTTATACTTTCAAGTGACATTCTTAGTGCTCAAGGCAAGTTGGCAACATTGGAGTGGAATTCCTCGCTAACTTCTATAAAACTGTTTATGGTTAATATAAAAAGTTGAATTCATTGCTGTCATTTCTGCGCACTTGAGACCATATATTGGACGTGAAGAAGTTAGTTTATTATCACACTGCTACAGAAGATAAAATTTTCGAACTAACAAATATCAAGTTGAAGTGAATGGCTCATGAGCAGTGAAGCAGTGAAACTCTTCTTTTTTTCCAAAATCTTCTTGGAAAAACTAATACAATAACAATTAAGTGCTATCGTGGTGCTGCTCGGATTATCTCGTCACCACTTTCGTCTCCGCTGTTCATTACATTGAGTTCTTGCTCATCTTCGACGGCCTCCTAAACAGCTTTCGAAGTGACAGCCATTACACGGGATAAACAAAAAGCAATAATCCTCACTCCAATAAACTCATCCTCTTCTTCCTCGCCAAGTAGCTGGACTCGTTCTCCATCAGGATCAATCTCCTCATACCTGAACAACATCATTCAAGCCCACTCAGCCATAAGGATTCCATTTCAAGATCGGAATAGTCAAGGAGGATAGCTCATAGAATCTAGAATCGCGTACAATCGCTATGGATTGCCACGTTAAATAGGGGTGGCCAAAAAAGTCACTTTGCTTCATTGACTTTCGAGAAAAAAAAATAAAAGTTACACTTTATAAATTCTGATCGGATCCACCATATTAAAGAGCATATCAA